>KL256938.1:3554-27044 GCA_000699545.1 Podiceps cristatus
GAGAAGAGAGGAGAGGAGAGGAGAGGAGAGGAGAGGAGAGGAGCCTTTTCCTGGTTAAGGGTTGCAAAGAAAAAGCTGAATTGCAAAGGTGTCTATAACCATGCATATAATTTTATTTACAGTAAAGTAAAACAATTGGATCAAAGGTGATTACATAAGTTAAAATACTTCCTATTACTTACGTGGTAAAAAGGGATCTCACCGAAAGTTTATGTTCCTCTTAACTGTACTCATGCTGAAGCTGAAATCTGTGGATGTTCAAACTCCTCTTGAAACACAGTAAGAGAATCTGTGTTTCTTTCATTTGATCTTTCACCTTATCATATCACATGAACTTTCAAGGCCATATCTCTGTCACAGAAGTCTATTTATTACGTTGCACGGGTCAGTTGCTAAGCAAAGTTCTTTGTACCTATTACTCTGAAAACTGCATGTTACTGAGCCATCTTGGGGTAAGATCCTTTTCTTGAATTTGCAGGTTTAGCTGTTTCTCAAGATTTTCTTCTTTATCTGGCAAGAGGCTATCACTTCAGCTGTTTTTCACTTAAAACAGCTCAGTTCTCTTTTATATCTCTATTTGATGGTTCAGATGCTGCAACCTGCTCCTTACAGTAAAGCACAAGTTCAGGCCTGCTTGCAGAGAACTGTCAGTACGTCTCCCAGTTGCAGCAGTTTAGACAACTCCCAGGTTTTGGATCCCTCAGAGGCTGTGGAGTCCAATGCAATACATGCCTAGAATATTTTCATTTGTGCTTGTTCCTTTTGGACGTACAAGATCTGCCAAATCTTTTAAGTTTGTTCTAGTAAGCCATAAGGTTGACATTTTATCATAGAAACAATATTGCAAACTCAAATGTAGAATATATTTCTGCTTTACAGTCTTTCAACATGCATTAGCATCCTTCGCCTAGACTTTCTAGAGATACATCTCAACTATGACAGGGAACAGCTGGGGCTGCTGATGCCTGTCTGTCCGGTTGTTTGAGTTGCACATTTTCATCTCACTCTAAAAGCTTTCCAGACATATCTCTTCACAGCCTCTGTTCTGTGTTGTAAGTGAAATATTCAGATCTTAGGTGGTTTTGGAATGAAATTGGTAAAACATC
The DNA here is from genome assembly GCA_000699545.1 of Podiceps cristatus. Taxonomy (NCBI): domain Eukaryota; kingdom Metazoa; phylum Chordata; class Aves; order Podicipediformes; family Podicipedidae; genus Podiceps; species Podiceps cristatus. The sequence goes on from KL256938.1 coordinate 4,661, forward strand.
TACAAGAGGGGGCAGAAGGACCATCCAGGGAACTACAGGCCTGTCAGTCTGACCTTGGTGCTGGGTAAGATTATGGAGCAGGTCATCTTGAGTGCGCTGACTAGGCAAGTGCAGGACAGCCAGGAGATCAGGCCCAGCCAGCATGGGTTCATGGAAGGCAGGTCCTGCTTGACCAACCTGATCTCCTTCTATGACCAAGTGACCCGCCTAGTGGATGAGGGAAAGGCTGTGGACTTGTTTCTACTTGGACTTTATTAAAGCCTTTGATATTGTCTCCCACATCATTCTCCTAAAGAACTTGGCAGCTCATGGCTTGGATGATTGTACTCTTTGCCAGGTTAAAAAACTGGCTGGATGGCTGAGGTCAGAGTGTTTTGGTGAACAGAATTAAATCCGGTTGGTGGCCTGTCATGAGCGGTGTCCCCCGGGGCTCAGTTTTGGGGCAGGTCTTGTTTAATATCTTTATCAATGACCTGGATGAGGGGATCAAGTACATTCTCAGTAAGTTTGCAAATGACACCAAGCTGGGTGGGAGCATTGATCTGCTTCAGGGTAGGAAGGATCTGCAGAGGGATCTGGACAGGCTGGATTGATGGGTCAAGATCAATTGTATGAGGTTTAACAAGAACAAGTGCTGAGTCCTGCACTCAGGCCACAACAACGCCAGGCAATGCTACAGGTCTGGAGGAGAGTGGCTAGGAAGCTGCCAGTCAGAAAAGGACCTGAGAGTGCTGGTTGACAGCCAGCTGAACATGAGCCAGCAGTGTGCCCAGGTGGCCAAGAAGGCCAACAGCATCCTGGCTTGTATCAGCAATAGTGTGGCCAGCAGGGCTAGTGAAGTGATTGTCCCCCTGTACTCATCATTGGTGAGGCCACACCTCAAGTACTGTGTTCAGTTTTGGACCCCTCACTACAAGAAGTATATTGATGTGCTGTAGCGTGTCCATAGAAGGGCAGTGAAGCTGGTGAAGGGTCTAGAGAACATGTCCTACGAGGATCAGCTGCAGGAACTGGGGTTGTTTAGTCTGGAGAAGAGGAGGCTGAGGGGAGAATTTATCACTCTCTACAATTACCTGAAGCAAGGTTCTAGTGAGGTGGGTGATGGCCTCTTCTCCCAAGTAACTAGTAATAGAATGAGAGGGAATGGCCTCAAGTTATGCCAGGGGAGGTTTGGATTAGATATTGGGAAAAATTTCTTTACTGAAAGAGTTCTTTTTATTATTGGAATCATATGTGTGAATCAAAAGTAAATTTTTCTGTAAATCAGTAGAGTAGGTTGATTCAAAGTTGCTTAAAATAATCAGGACTTGCACTTTCTATCAATTGAGGACCTAAAGAAGTTTAAAATCTGCCAATCATTTTCCAATTTAAAATTACTTGAAAACCATCTGCTTCTGTGTGACAAGCATATTTGTATGATAAGTCCTTCACCTTCTGGAGAAATGTATGTTAGTACTTAATGGTTTATTAGAGGTATTTTCAATTAGGTTTTGTTACTCTAGAAAACTCTTGGACAAAATTCATAGGTTGAGATTTTTGTGATGCTTGAACAGGGTTGAAATATTATTAAATTCAAAAAAGATTCAGAACGTCATAGTAAGTGTAAAGAAATCCCAGACTAAGTAGGATTTAATACATTCCTCTGTATACACATTTGTTTTGCTTATAAATTGGAGATACTTCAAACAGTAATTATGTAGATCTGTACATTTTCAAAAAAATCATTTTATCACAAAATATTGGCTGGCTATAACTTCAAATGTATGCATTACATGTGTTCCATAATTAGCAATTCAGCCCTCCTCTAACCCCCAAAACCCACAAACATACACCCCCCCGCCCACCCCCCCCCTTTACATCTTTATTTAAATCATTTTCTTGCTAGGATAAAAAACAGGACTCAAATGATCTCGAGGGGAGCTGAATATTTTCAAATGAAAAACACACAGAGATTATTACGCCTTTTTGAAAAAGTGTCTGAGGAGGAATATTTTCTTCCCTCACTAAAAAAGGAAATCATCATTAAAAGAAGAAAATGGGAGACCAGTTTTCACATGCTGTTGAACCAAAGACCTGCCAGTCTGAAAGACTGACTAACATTGGAGCTGTTAAGTGCATGAGTGAGACTGAACCTGCAATTATCGTTAATCTCTAGCCATTTGTTGAAGCAAAACAAAACCCTTTGCCAAACGGCCTCTTTCTCAGGAGCTACTTAGGCTTCTGCTGCATGGTAGATGTGGCTGCTGCCCAACCTGGCCCATGGGCTCTCACGCTCAGGCCTGGTGGGTTGAAAGATTCAGCTCACAGCTCCTGCAGAGAGGTATCTCCACCAAAAAAGGACCACAGGGCCAGCCAGGTTTGCGACATGAATTGGCTCACCAAGAGAACAGAGAAAGCAGAGAGTGGGATGGAGGGAAGATGTGGCTCTCCGCCACTGGACACGGGACTTCTACTTTCTATCTCCACTACCAGGTGTTGCACCAGCTCAGCCAGCTCAACTGACCGCTTCTTCAGGACTAGATGTGTCATGCAATTCTCTGCCCCAGCAGGAAAAGTGAGGAATCTGCAGAAAAATCAGTCTCTGATGACATGAGAGCAAGAATTGCTTAAGAGAATGAAGCCTGGAAGAGGTCCATGGGCCCAGTCCTACTGCAATGGGAAGCTGGCCTGAGGTTGCCCTGTGCTGTTAATATGGACAGGCACATAAATCTGAAAGCCAGGCAAGAGATTTTGCATTTTTGTTTGTGGTGGCTTTAAGTAGTAAATTCTTACTCCAGTGAGACTTGTGATACTCTACCAGTATGCCAGAGATTGGAGGACTTGTGTTTTTGGATAGAAGCAAAAGAAAAAAGACTAAATATGCCAGCTATATAGCTTCAAACCGATTTTCAGATTAATGTAGTTCATCCAAGAAATTACAAGTCCTCAGTTCATTGTGTATGTGTCTACTAGTAGTTCTGTGAGAAAGAGTAAGTCATTAAAGAAAATTTTCAACAGATACTGAGCAGAATTTGCTTCAGTTGCATTCACGTTCCAAAAATACCTCACTGAATGCTTTTGCTGCAGTGAGCACATCTTATGGAACACAGAGCTCCAAGCAAAAATTGCAGAGCATGAATACTACATGCCTGACATGCTTCAGTGGAAACTAGATGATGATATACTCAGGAACTTAGGAACAAGGAGAACTCTGTGCATACCTGTCCAGCTAGAAGACAGCCTTCTTTCCCCAATCTTATACCTTTTGTTTGTTTGTTTGTTTGGGTTTTTTTGTTAAAAGAAGCTCAGGGCCAACCACCAGAAAGTCTGTTGGAAAATTCCTTAAAATGTCTAAGTGTTCCTACAAGTCATTTCCTTCGCAGAGTTGTGCACCCATAGAGATATAGATGTGGCAGGTCAGACTAGGGGGATCATGTGTCACTGTAACCTAGATTTGTGAAATAGTCTAGGTTTAAATAAATCTTTAAAAATATTATGTGAAATCTGGGCAGGATCCCCTTTCTTTTGGTTTTGCCAGAATCACATTGTAGAACCTCGACAGGAGAACAAGGTCTGCTGTTTGTTTTCTCTGGCAATGAAAATGGATGAAAATGTTTCTTCCTCCAGCTGCCCCATCTTTAGTGTGCTGAAGTCCACTGAGCCCTCTTCTGTGCCAGAATAACCTTTTGTAAGGCTGCACTGATGTAACCACATTTAAGACAGTATGTTTTGGTTTAGTCCTTCACTCCATTTTACATCTCAGCCCCGCTGGGACCTGGATCAACATGCCTTGGAGGGGGGATGAACTATGGTGGAAGGGCAACCTGTGCCTGGAGAAAACAATTGTTTTTGAAATGGCCCTGGGCATGACTACCTTAACCTGATGTAGCAGTGTGTAGCCATGGGCTCCCTAGTACTGGCGGGAGAGCAGCATCAGGGCTGTATTGCTGCAGGTGGGAGGAAGAGTTGCCCCTTTTGGCAGCTGCAGGACTGCAAACCACATGCCAGCCCGGTGACAATCTAGACTGTATCCTCCATGCTGTTATGCCAGGTTTCAGTTTATATTTCCACTTCTTCAGGTTTCTGTGCTCAAAGATTTTTCTGAGGCTGTTACAATAATGCAGAAAGCACATATTGTTTCACTGAAATATAAAGATAGCCTGTGTGTCCGTATTTGATCCTCATCACCTTCATCAGGAAAAGAAAGGCAGACAACACCTAATCCCATATGAAGTCTCCCTCCCCTTGGTACCTTTTTGAACATATCTGAGGCAGTAAAGTGAATTTGTACCAGAGCAGCCCTTTTTATTATCTCTCTATGGAGTCAGTGGTGCCCCATAATAATTTAAAAGCCAGATTCATCATTTCATTGAATGACAGCCTAAATGACCAGCCAAGGAAGTTGTGAGAACTAGCATTTCACCAGTTCTCTGGCAAATTCAAAAGACGAAGGAATTTGAATAAACCAAAGGACATCAGCATGTGGATTGACCCATAAGGAAGAAATAATCATTTTGGAGGAACATCAAATGGGTCAATGAGAGTGAGTCTTACTCTCCAGGGGAAAACACGGGAAAATCACTTACAAAGAAGAGTGAGTTTCCAGTAGAGGTTTAAATAATGCAACCTGTATGTCAGCTAGTTAATTTGGTGGGAGACAGTGAACAGCTCTGCAATAACAGAGAAGAATTCTCTGCACTGCAGGCAAGCAGGAATCAGCAAAAATTTAGAAAATTATCTTCAGGAAGCTACATCCTGATAATGAAAACAGTTACTCTTGAGCATTCAAAGATAAAGTGCTTTCATATAGAGAAGATAAAAATCTTCCACAACTAAATTCTAGTATACTTCAGCTTTTTTGTTGGGCTACAGGGCTTTGCTTATAGCTGAAATTAGTACTAATCAGCAAATCTAGAAACCTTCTTTTAATATAACAATCTTACATCTCTTCATTCTAGAGAATTGTACATGTAAGTAAAAAAAAAAAAAAATCCATAAAGAAAAAAATCAGTATTGTGGTATTAAATTTGTCTCTGAAAGACTAATAGGTACATTAAATTCTGATGTAGACAATACAGATATGTTTTCTGGGCAACGACTCAAACAACAGCTGGAGACTCATGTGAGGTTTAATGAGGTGCTTACAATGTGTAATGCAGGTCCAGTTTGAGTTAGTTTGGGTTCTTTTCCTCTTCAGTTGTGCTATACAGAACAATCAGAAGTACAGTAACCAGCAAGAATATCTGTTTTTGAAAACGTTTCCAAACCACCTTGGAGTGAAGATGAAGTTCAGTACAGCATACTACAAAAGCGAGCTTTTCTCTCTAAACAACCACATTGCATTCTTAGCTGTCCATGTAATACTGTGGAAACAGTTTGCAAACACTGTTTTGTTTGTGGAAGGAAACACTTCCAATTTGATCATATGCATTGCAGGAAGAGGTAAGAAGTTCTATGAGTTCTAGGCTACTGAATAGTGCTTAAAACCAGAGCTGTGGTGCAGTACAGAGTTATTATGCTTTAGAAACACACCAAACAGATATTTCCCTCGTGAACATGGTCTCTTTTTCTGAGTATTAACATCTATCTTTGCCAAAATGATCGTGTAGATAGAATGGTAGATAATGCTAACCAACTCCCAGACAAAAAAAAAAAAAAAAAAAAAGTATATAAATAATGATCTATGTTCACAACATTTTAAAAAATAAAATTAGAAGCCTTGAATGACTCAAAAAATCCACATATCTGGAGTAATTTGTGTTATAGTTAAGGAAGACAGTTTTTTACATTGGACAGCACATGTCTTAGAGCAGTGATAGTGAAATCATTGCTATATGATATCCAGCCGTCTGCAGCCATACTCTAGTATGATGTGTAAACAATGTTTCTCTCAGTATGCCGATACCTTCCCTCTGACAGTGTAGGCAATGTTCTTGTTCCAGCAAGGAACTGACAAGAGTTCTCAGCATCTTTAACCATTTCTTTAACAACAATAAAGTATAAGGCTGCTGAAAATGATAGAGGAATATATATCCTGCCGGATCCAAGAGACTGGAAGAGGTTCAGCTCTACTTCCCCAGGTCCAACCATCAGCAAGGCTGGAGGCATGTTCCCAGCAGGCAGATGCAGACGCACATGGAGCGCACATATACACCATGTATATACCTGTACATGTGTCTGGGCACACAGATCACAGACAGACACCCAGAGCACACACACACATATGGTCATGCACACACATATGGGCACACACACAGACACACAGAGACTCGAGAGGCATCAGTGACAGAGTGAGGAAGGACTGTAGCGAGCGGCTGGGACAGGCTGAGCTGGTTGGGCACAGGGCACGGCTGACAAGTGTACCCACCAGCCACTTACTTAACTGCCACCAGCCCTTTTTGTCACTCCTGATCCTCCCCAGATCACCTCAACCCCCTCTTCCTACCTTTGGTTCCTACTTCAAACATCCCATGATAAATCTTATGGGACGTCATGGTGCCCTTCTGCTGCACCCACACCATGTCCCCCCGCCCTGGGCAGCAACTCCCCTCAGTCAGAATTATGACATGGGAGTGCTTCCGATGGTTGCTGGTGTTGGGTGTTATGCTGGGTGTGGGCTGGGGCTCTCCTGGGACAGCCCTGGGCAGGCCATGGCAAGGTGTTTTGTTCCTCAGGAGTCTTTGATTTGGGTTCCTGCCTGACATCCTGCCCCTCAAGTCTTGTGTGATGGGCCTTTGATGGACTGGTGGCCCTGGAGTGGGCCTGGGGTCCCCCTCCTGCCATTGTCTCTCTGTGCTCCTTGGACGAGCTTTATCACATAATCTAACTGAAAGTCTTGCAGACATTGGGAGTCCACCCTCAGATTGCAAAAACTAGCTGGTGTGACCAGTTCAAAGAGGTCCTGACATCCTTTTCTCCCTCCCACCTCCTTTCTGTTCTTCCTGCTTCATGGACACCCTGTCTAACAACTCATAGCAAATATAAAAACAGCAAGAGAGGTCAACATGGAAAGAACAAAATGCTCATGGCATTAAAGTTATCCAAACACACTTATGAAAGATGTCCAGCTTCTAGTGGCTTAAGAACACTTGGTGAAATAGCTTTCAAAGCAATCAGCCTAGCCAAAACATTTGCTTTTTCCATACTGGAGCTGGTATAACCCTTTCAACACAATCTAAGATTGTCTTGAAAGCAATCAGTAGGTTTTATGTTGTGGTAATATGCAATCTATAAGTGTCATTAATCAAGTTGTCACGAAAAATAAAATCTTATTCTCTGTTAAGAGTGAAATCCTGCAATAATAACAAGTTGATGTGTGATGATCATTCAAAATTTGACAGGATTTTCTCTTTACTCCTAAACCTGTTGAAGCTGTATGAGGATTAGCATATGACATCGTGCCAAAAAAAAGGAAAAAAAAAAAAGTCTTTTATGTGCAGATTCAATGTTTATATGGTTCCTTGACCTATGCCAACATATAAAGCCTATCTTCAGTCTGAATCACTCCCACACAGTGAACTGTGACCATGTGGTTTTTTTTAAATGCAGTCAACAACAATCAAACAGAGAAAACAGTGTAGCTCTTCAGTTCATGATTTCAAGAGGTAAACATTTACAAAAGCAAGTGAACATGACTAGTTCCCTATATTCTGACTGACTCCAGTTCCTCCATTTTCCTTTGATAGTTATGAAGATTTCATAAGATTATTCTGGACTAAATTATAAAAAACATAGTTGGTTGGTGGTGTTTTTTTTGTTGGTGGTGATGTTTGCTTTTTTGTTTTTTTTTTTTTTTTTTTGTTGTTTTTTCTTCTGGGGTTACAACAAATCTTGATTTCTGTTTCAAAAATGCAGTATCAGCATGAGATACGTAGATTGCCTCACAAGCTTCTTCACAGAAAATACATAGAGGAAACATTTATTCTACTGTTCTGATCATCCTGATCTCCAGAGGTACTCTAACACGTCAAAACAGGAAACAGTGCCAGTAAAGGTCAAAATGCCTTCCTTAAAGAAAATCTTGTCCATCTTTATGACTATTGTAGAAACAAAAGAACATGCATAATGAACAAAAGACGTGGCATCACTCTACTGGCAAAGAAAAACAGGCTAAAGCAGGAGTTAGGATGCATGTGAAAACAAGGACTATTGACTACAGCCCCATACATTAAATTAGGATGAGGTAAAGTTCGCTTTTCACATGCTGTGTCACTGTGTTAGGGGGGCATTAGCTTTTAACTGTGAGATTTTCATGGAAATGTAAGCTCATAGAGACTTACTTATATGAAAGCAGCCTGACTGGTAACACAAACCATGGTCAAAAATTCAAGAATTGTGGATATCTAACACATCTATTTTTGTCAGATAAAAAATGCAGCTCAGCAATTTGCTAGGGTGGAATCAAGGAAAATACTGGTTTTTCCACTTCAAGACAGACAGGCTCCAAGAGGGTGGAAACTGAGACAGCGTCCTTGTTTCTGATTGCTTCATTACACAAGAGAACACCATCCTTAGGCTGTTCATCTATTTAACTTCTAATTAACCTCAGTGAACTTTCAGCTACTGAAAGGTTGAAGAAAAGATCTGAACATTCTGTTTTACACATCCTAATCTCTTACATGTTGAAGTACAAACCCTCTTCTGGAGGTTTTCTCAAAGTCACATTCTTTTAAGTGTTATGGTCTGGGAAACAACACTGCCTTACTTGTACAATCACTAATGGTTCACCTGTGCTAGTCACATTTCTCTGCCTGTTGGAGAATTAATCCTGTTGTGATTTACTATATCAGAACATGCTGTCACTCTGACCATTCATCCCTTTTGGCTGAGGATGTGTGATCTCTTGTATCAATCAGACACTGATCCAACTTCAACAAAGCTGAACACAAGCCAGCAATGTGCGCTGGCAACCCAGGCGGCCAAGGGTACCCTGGGCTGCATCCAAAGCAGCGTGGCCAGCAGGTCGAGGGAGGGGATTCTGCCCCTCCGCTCCGCTCTGCTGAGACCCCACCTGCAGTGCTGCCTCCTGCGCTGGGGCCTCAGCACGAGACAGACACGGGCCTGTTGCGGCAGCTCCAGAGCAGGGCCACGAGGTGATCTGAGGGATGGAGCACCTCTCCCATGCAGACAGACTGACAGAGTTGGGGCTGTTCAGCCTGGGGAAGAGACGGCTCCCGGGAGATCTTATTGCGGCCTTTCAATGCTTAAAGGGTGCTTATAAGAAAGATGTGGACAAACTTTTTAGCAGGGCCTGTTGTGATAGAACAAGGGGTAATGGTTTTAAACTAAAAGAGAGTAGATTTAAACTAGATATAAGGAAGGCATTTTTTACAAGGAGGGTGGTGAAACACTGGCACAGGTTGCCTAGAGAGGTGGTAGATGCTCCATCCCTGGAAGTGTTTAAGGCCAGGCTGGATGGGGCTTTGAGCAACCTGATCTAATTGAAGATGTCCCTGCTCTTTGCAGGGGGGTTGGACTAGATGACCTTTAAAGGTCCCTTCCAACCCAAACTGTTCTGTGACTCTACAATTCAGGTTTTTGTTTGTTTGGGTTGTGGTTTGTTTGTTTGTTTGGTTGGTTGTTTGGGTTTTTTTTTTGATGCTGAATGGCATACTCAATTAGCCAGTGAAGATCAGCCTCTTATAGAACTGAGTGCTGTCCGTTCCTGTTGGTGCTTAATTCACAGGAGGTGTTCAGCATCTGCTGCGACCAGATCTGAAGGAATTAGAGAAGATTGCCGCAGTTTGTCTTAATTAGGATATTTTCAGTGGAGGAAGTTAACACTGGCAGGCAGGCATTGCCCATTTGACAAGCACATGATCCTAGCTGACATTTCATCTCCCAAAGGGACAAGTGAATACTGCAAGTCAACAGTTTAAGCTACACTGCAGCACTATAGCTGAGAGGGATATCCTTTTCTCAAGCTGCTTCCCTTGTACCATCCAGGCAGCTCCCCCTTCCTCCACCCTCTGCCTCAAAATTAGCCTAATTGAGAAAGAATGACTTAAAAAGAAACTATCCCCATGTCATCTCCCTGGTCTGTAACTTGTTAAGCCCAATTTGCCATCCTGTCTGAAGTCCACAATTACTGTAGTATCTTAAGAAGAAGCTAAAAAAATAACAGGCCAGAGGGGATGGGAAGAATGGGAAGTCTCCCTGAATATTACTTTTATCATCATTATTTTAACTCCATTTGGTCTGGAAGACAGTCCTGCACTGCTTATCCTCTGTCCCACTGTTACAGGGACAGGCTGCTAGCAGGCTGCTATTGCACACATCCTTTGTAACACAAAGAGCAGCTGCCATGCTGGGCCTCCAGGCAGCATATGGCAAGCACCAGCCTCAGGAGGGTGATCAAGCCCTTGGCATCTGCAGGCAAACAGCATTTTTTCTCCCCATGCCTCGCTTTTAGTACAGCAAAGACGTACTGTTCAAAAAGCTACTCTAAACAATAGTTTTAATGGTTTTGGCCTCAGCCCTGGATGTGTCAAGTGAAGCTCACGTAAGCCCTGATGAAGAGGAACTAGTCATTTTTCTGCACAAATAATGTCCAGCTATTGATTTCTTTGCAAAATACTATTCTGTCTGAAGGCACAGTGTTATTTACAGTGCAGCTGAAAAGGGAGAAACCTCCTGAAGTGCCACAATAGCAGATGCCAATGAATCTCAGGGATCGTTGTTTTATTGGAAAATAGCCTGGAACAGACTCTGTGCCAGTGAATGGTGTGCTAGGCCTGAGGTTAAAGGTACTGCTGTCCTAGAAGGAGATCAGGAGGGGGACCACCTAAGGAGCACTGGTGAGATCTGCCAGGCCCCAGGGGAGATGAAGAGAGCAAGCACAGACAGGACAGGCAGACTCTCCCAGCCTCTCCCAGCAGCTTGGAATTAACTCAGGAAGAAACATACCAGTTGTCTTAATGAATGATTAAGGGTTATATAATACAGAGACCTGCAATCCTGTTCTCTCAGTGTTGTGTGTTTGATGGACTCACTCGATCAAGGTGGAAAAGTGGATGGACCCCATGAATGGAAGCATGGAGTTCCAGGGGGCAGAGCTCTTGGGGAGAGGCAGAGCGATAAACCAGAGCTATCCCTATGGGAAATTCACAGAAAAGAACTGCAGAGCTTCGTGTCAGGAGCGGGCTGCTCTGCAAGGGGAGGGAGCTGGAGCTGAGAGTGGGCCAGTGCCCCGGGGGCAGTGCCCTTCCCAGCAAGGACCCATTGTGGTGGCCAAGTCAGAGGAGCAGGGCAGGTCTGGTGACAGCAGCCTGGGTCAGCCAGGGTCCAGCAGGCACCAGGAAAGCCCAGAGAGTTGGGGTAGGTCCAAAGTCAAGCCAGGAAGTCAAGTCAGCGTGTGATGATCAACAGCATACATTGTCAGGCATGGTTACAGCTGCAACATAGCTCAGGGGCAAAAAGCTCCAGAGAGAGGAAAGACATGACTGGTGGAGGCTTCTCATGGGTCTTCCTCAAACATCTCCTTTCAAGGCCGCACAGCAACACCACAACTGATTGTGCTTTGAGATCAGGCAGGCAGACCTTGAGGATGGGGTGGGTGCTCACACGCGGTCCTGACACACTGTAACTCAAACATTTTCCTTTCCTTTGATACAGACAGTGTAGCCAAAACAAAGTGTTCAGGTGGTATTAACCTTAGTGCTTTGTCACCATGAGCAGGTCTTGTGATGGATGAAAATGGTCACCTCTTTCTAGAGGATGACAAGGTTCGGTAGGAGGAAGAGCAAGTTTTCTTACAGTCAGACTGATATAAAAAAAAAATGAGTGTTGTCAAGAGTCAAGCCTTCAGATCTTTCTACTTCATCATGCACAAGAGGGTATATGCAGAAGAACACATTTTCAGAAGCACTCAGAGTGCTCTGTGTCATGCTTTCTCTTAAGATAATGAATTCAAACAACAGAAGCAGAGGCAACCTTAGCCCTTTAGAAATCCAGCTAGTAGATCCCCCAAAACAGAGTGCTGGGGTCACTTGGCAACAGATGTGACTCTGCCTTTCACTGAAAGGCACATAATAAAGATTATAATTTTTTAATAAACATAGTTAAGAGAGGGGTAGAACTGACTGGTGCAAAACAAACAGGGACAAGCTAATCCTGGTCCCACTGATTTCACCAGGGCTAGGACTTCCTGGGATTGCTACCCACTGTTTCTTAAGGGTGTCTCTACTTTATGCTATTTCCTCTTCCTGCTGGGGAAAAGGGATCAAATACCGGAAAGATATTCCAACACAATTGCTAATTATACAGTTTTAGCTCTGAATCTGATTTTGACATTTTCTAGAATTTTACATATAATTAATTGGAAAGGTATCAAAGCAGAACATCATAAAAAACTGAAGGCTAGTATTTTTTAATGAATGGGGAGGAGGAGGGAAGACAAAATTTATCATTCCATTTCAACTGATTCAAGGACTACACACAGGGTGAAAAATTAAACTAAGGTGTTGAAGAAAGAAAAGGGAGAGCTGAAGGGAAAGAAAACAGACTCATACCAAAAATGTTTTTCTTCTCTATTTTTACTCTCTCCTTTTTCTTTCTCTTGGTATAGAATTATTTAGAAACACTTTTTTCTATGTATCATGATAGCTAGTTTTGCTTTTTCCAGATGTTTTTCTTATTTATGATTACATTTCAACACAGGCATCTTTTACCCTGCCAGTCTTACTGCCTATGAAAGGCAGCACATACTCAATAAGTGATAAAATGCCAGGTGTCTTTTCTGTCGTACATAATAGAAGTCTGCATACATATGTGCGGGTGTGCACAGATGGACTGTGTATGCACACACATAGGCAGGAATAGCTGTCTCACCAGCTTTCTCAGGACTGGATGGTCCTGATCCAGGATCTGAGCTGTTCTTTTCCTTTATGTGGCACATCAGAACTGATTTCTTACCTCCTGCCAGACTCCTCCAACTGAAAAATTACTTTTACATATGCTACTGTTGCTTCAAATGTGCAGTCCCTTCCTTCTTCTGTGGTGCCATAAATCCAGGCTCTGGACTATTTTCTGTGTTTTTTGGTGCAAGCCTTCTGAGACCACAGCACACATTCAATCCCTATGTGTACGTGTTCTTCAATTATATCAACGGAATAGCATAAAGGGAACTACATTTTCTTTTAAAAATGTTAAAAAACCCTACATTTTCTTTTTTTCTTTCTTTCAGTGGCTTTTTATATCACTGAGGGATTGCCAAGAGGTCACCCTGGGAGCATAGGTACAAACCTCTGAACACAGGTATTGTGTGGGCTGGTTAGAATACGTGATGGTGTAGGGTATTTTTAGGAGTTGTGTCTTTCTGCCTGATAGTAAGTCATTGAAAAGAAATATACAGTAAAGACAAAAATATTTATATTTCCCATGTGAATGTGTAACTAAAGGCTTTCTCCATCATTGTGTCTCTCTTCTATGCCCACAGAAATTGGTGGCTGGCTGGCACAGAAAGGCCCTTACTCCTATGGGGGCCCATATCTCCAACAGGTTACACAATGAGCTCTAGCACTGAAAGAAGCAACACTTGGCAATGGACATAGCTGAGGTCTTGTCTTCTATGCCAGAACTGCGGTGTGCTTGTTCTGCAGAGAGGATGAGGGTGCGAAGGACAAGAATGTACTCTGAGAGCAGATAAAATGCCTAAGAAATTCTGTTCCTTTTGGGAAAGGGATGATACGGTATTCATAGGAACTGAAGAAGGAAAACTTTCCTCCCTTAATGAAGGAAAAAAAAATTCTTCCCCTCAAAATAAAATAATGAGTTGATTCTTCCCCAAAGGAGAATCTTCCACCTCTGTAATTATATACAGATGTCCTCTTTAATTTTCAATATCAGCACTTCTTATGTCCTGCCACAAACTCCTGTTCATAGTCTGTGCTGTCATATACAGCAGATAGAGCAAAACCGTATGCCATTTAAACGTGTTTTATTGTTTTCCTCCTGTCAGCTTTTAGACCTCTGGAGTGGTCTGGAAAGGAGTGCTCTCCTCTTTCAGGCTTTAGCCACCATTCTTACATGTAAAAGGAGGAAGAAATTTGAGTTTAGAAAAGCAGCTAAGGATTAAGTGAGGATTTTAGCTAATAACAAATCAAGTTTACAGAGAAACCTGTTCAAATTTCTCTGTCTGTTCCATGTGTTGTTATGCTGTAGTTACTGGCTACTCTGTGTCAGAAGCTGTAGGTGATATAAGAGCAGTTTGTATTTGAGAATGAATAAGCTAACATGCATTGGATCATCAAAGGAAAGGTAGTGAATTCTGCATGTCTTTTCTCTTACATCACGATCTCTGTCAAAGTGTTTCTTGTAGAAATGGTCTGGGTTTGGCATTTTGGCTTGAGGCTGGTATTTTGATACCTTTCAGTCCTGGTTCACTGCACCTCACACAGTTCCTATAAGGTTTCAGTGTACTGCTCCTCAGTATTAACAATCAGTGCTGAACTTTGCAAGCAGAATATTTAAATAAAACAACTTCAAAAATAATGAAGAGCTTGAAAGGCGTTCTTTGAATGTGTGCTAAGGCCAGGAAATGACTGTTCCCATGGGATAAGAGGTTAAACCTTTATTTCTAAATCTTCTACATAAAGCACCCCGCCTAGGAGGACATTGTAATGTCTGATAAGGTGCTGAGCTGAACAACAAATCACCTGCAGGTTTTCAGGCATTGGATATGTGTGGGGAATGTTTGTTTACCTTCAAAGAAACTTCCTAGAGATTCTTCTCTAGTTCACAGGGATGTTACAGAAGACAATAATTTAGTTTAAAACTAGCACTCTGAAAGCTTTTCCTCCAAAATTCTTTCAAGTCAATGGGACTATTTCCACTGACCACAAGATAAAGACCTTGATCAGATCTTGATTTTCACTGAATTGTTTTTTAATTTGACATTATAAATAGATATATTTGGAAACAGATAAACACATAAATATTTGCAATTACTTTTTTTTTTTTTTTTTTTTTTTTGGGTGTGCTCGCTTTAAATACCTGAAGAAATTTCAGTGGGGATGAAAATAAGGAAAAAATTCCAGACACTCATTTAACTGCATTGAAGCTTTTCTTTAGCTAACTTAATACAATAACAGACGAATTATTTTAATTGGAGGTTTATGTTAAATATCATTCAACTGAATAAAGGGATAGTTATTTAAGGAACAGATGCTTATAGGTCTTGTTTGTTACCTTAAGCTGTTGATGAAGGCATTTGACTACACTACTTTGTAAAGTCATGTGTCTTTATAGTTTTGAAAATATGACCTGAAAGAATCCAAGCTTCATCTCAAAATAACAATTTAATCCAATTATGAAGAAGGTGAACAAAAAGCTGTGTTTGGAAACAGATATTAATAGTAATTTTTTTTTCATTTTGGGAAAGCAAATGTTGTGCAGTTTCAGTACATCTGTGCCATAAATAACCCATAAGAAATCTCACCCGATTCTTTAAGTTTTTTAATTCATATATTCATAGTTTTAAAGCCAGAGAGACCATTAACTCATCCAGCCAGTCCTACATAATAAAACCCAGGGAATTCCATGCAGTTACTATTACACTGAGTCCAACAGCACATGTTGAGGGCTTAAGTCTACCACTGGAACAGTATCCTGACTTGCCTGGACAACTCTAGGAGATGAAGATAATGTCCATTTTATTATGAGTCCATGCAGTGATTAATCTTGCACAGTGTTTAATGCATATATCTTATTTCTAATTTAAATTCATCTGCCTTAATTTGGCAGCTGTTGGTTTTTATTCCCCAGAAGGCAGTACACCCCCAAAATGCATATGGTTTTAGGAAGAGAAGGTGACCATGACCTTTGCAGAACCACCAGTAAATCACAATTCCCACTGAAAACTAACAAAGTTTTTAATGAGTGACAAGGGATTTGTTGATGTATCCATACATTTAAGTTTTATATGTGACTGACCGTTCATCTAAAATCATGGTCAGTTCCGACCATTGGCTTTTTCAAATCTAGGATTCAGACTGCTGGAAAAGAGATATGATTCACTTAGTACAATAATTTGTTGTATGGTTGAGTACTGGTCCAAAGAGGAGATCTCTGCTTCACCTTCTTCTCAGGCTTTTGCGTAAACAAAATAATTATGACTAAAAATTACTAACGTAGAGAAACAGAAATTATACAAACATTGGAAGTTGATGCTAAACAGAAGGAAAAAAAAATTAAAAAAAGAAAAATGACAGTATCACTCATTTCATCTTTCTTGCAGGCAGGAAAAAAGAAGCTTTTCAGGAATCCTAAGGTGTCCAGGAGGGTTATACAAAAGCTATATTTCTCTCAAAATTAAGTTCCTTCACTGAATCACTAGTCCTCGCTGCATCTAACTGTCAGAAAAGGACCCCTGTGAGTACATTGTCAGTAGACATACTTACTCGAGGAAAGTTATGGAGCAGATACATCACTACCAGGGCACAGTTCTTTCGGTGCTGGCATTTGTGATCCCACTAGGGAGAGCTCATGCACTGTGTTCTTCTTATAGCAAACAACTGTTGCAATACGGTCTTGTCTTTTCCTTTTCTTACACCAGCCCTCAGGATTATAGCAGATATGTGAGGCCGGAAGCATGTGCATATAATATTGAAAAAGGCAAAATACAGCAGGAAATAGTTGGGATGTTTCTGCCTATACCCTTCTTCTTGTAAACAGGTTTTCCACATTGTGTCAGAGGTGTAAGATTTCATAATAAAACCAAAACAGAGACCGCATCTGTTGCATACATTTTGTTTTATCCATAGACCATGAAGTACAGATCACCACTCCACTCATCTCTGTTCCTTGCATATATGGCTTATATTGGGAACCAATCTTTTTGCTCCGTGGTTTCCTACCTATAAAATTGCAATAATGATACTTCTTGCACCTGCCTTCACTAGCTGATTGGCACAGCTTTCAAAGCAGGGACCAGATGTGCCCTTACTTTCAATTGCAGCTCCCTGTTTTTACTCTATCCTGAATAAGGTATTATCTGAAACATATCCTCATAATAAAAAAGGTAATACTAACTAATTGTTTGGGGAAGATCTTTATAGTGAAGTTGTGTTTAAGAGAAGAGAGTGGGATCATTTTCTAACCTTGAAAAGCTGGCTTGCATCAAAATACAATTTCCATCAGGGAGCTGATGCTGATATTTCTCACACAAGCACTTCTGTAGCAAGCTGCTCTTTACTAAACGGCTGTGAGGGTTGCTATAAACCACCAGAGGCTGCTGTTACCAAATTAAAAATCCCCACTACCAAACAGGTTCATTATAGCACAAGTACGTCTTCCTCCTTCCCACATGTCCCATGTATCTCCCTTTGAGTTTCTTGCCCCAGTGTTCCAATCCTCAAGCCAGGCCAGTCTGGAAGGAAGAACAGAACAACTGGGAAAAGTAAGGATATTGGGCCTCTTAATGTTTAACAAGTGTGAAGTGGAAAGTTTCCCTTTCAGACTAAGTTCCTGCAGTGAGTTGAATTGCCCATACCTTTTGTTTCCCTGCCTTCCTTACACAGATCCTCATCATTTGTTATACTCTTGGCACATGGAGAAGCACAGTGACCACAGTCTCAGGCCTGGGGAGGTGGACCTCCCAGAGCAGTGGTAAAGCAATCCTTTCCCCAGATCAAGCAGCAATTGTGTTTCCATAGGCACAAATCTGAGGGAATTCCAGTCAGGCTCCTTGGGCTACTTACAAGCCAGATCTCTGCCGTCTCCAGCACAGCTCATAGTAGCCCCTAGGGTCTGCTGCCCTTGGAGGCCACTGTTGTCTGCTGGCTTTGCAGCTCACAGCCTCCCTAGAGCAGCTCGCCTCCGCAGTGTTAAAGCCTGTGAAGGTAGAGCAGACTATTCTGTCACCCAGAGATGGAATGCGCATTGCCCCCCTCCCAGTCCCTGCCTCGAGGGGATTTTTCAGCCTTGGAGGAGCAACCAGGACCTGCCTGATATGGTTTTGGTGCCCTATTTATACACTGTGCACTTTTATAAAAGTATTTACAGCCAGGTCTGTACCAATCAAATGCCTGTCACTTGCCTGTACTCCACACAGATAAACAGAAATGGAACCTCTTTGATTTCTGATCCTTAGCAAAGCCAGCCTTGTTGGCAGCCTGATGGTTGGCTTTTTTGAAGGCTACAGCAACAGTTGTACATTTTGCTGTTCTCTGTCCCTATTCATCATAAAGTGTTAGGTGAGGATTGGGAAACATCCTTATGCACCTGGAGGATTTGGAAGCACAAGTCTCCACCTTCTTACTGTCTCACTGTGTCAGCCACTCTTACTTGTAGTCCACCTGCTCTTACTTGACAACTTGTACTCAATTGCCCGCAGTAAGGGCCAGGTTCAGCAACCTCCTCAATAACAGAAGCTGTGTTAGGCCACCAACAGAAACCTGAGAAACTCTTGCAATTATGAATCACAGCAAACAGGATAGTGCTTTCAGAGAGGAGATAGGGAAAAGAACAAGTGTAATGCATCTAGAGAAGTTATTCCTTTGTCAAAGAAGAGTATTAATTACTTGAAGTCCTCCTGAGTTCTTGCTGTGAAAAATCTGGAGCCTCCCAGTGCCTCTTTTAACACCTCCTCGTGGTTTCCTAGTATCAAATCCTGAGGCACTATCATAACTCTACTGGGTAGTAAAGCTTCACTTATACTATCTGTCAATTACTACCAGCTCCTAATTAATTGCTGTAGCTCCTCCAGCTTGTTTACCTTTACCAAATGTCTTTTACAATATATTTTTCATTCCAAAGACACATGGTTCTGATAGGTATCTGATAGATAAGGGTTACAGCCCACCCTAGCACGATTAGTCAAAAGTATGCTTGCTCAGACTTACAGATGTTACTCTGCATTATTTTTGCTCTTTAACAACTTGACCACACTTTAAGGTGGGCACACAACCAAATTACATTCAGACATGTCCACCTGTGCTTTCTTTCCTCCCTTTCTTTTCATCAGACTGTTTTTCTGGTCTTCTCAAGATCTGTATTAAAGGGCAGAGGGGGAGGAAGGAGGATGGGGAACTTCTTTTTGAGGCCTCATCATATTTATATGCTGTATAAAAAGTAGCCTATTTTCACATAAAAATCTGCTGCCCACCATCTAAAAGAAAAAGCACCTCCTCAAAAGAAAAAGCAAACAGAGAAAGCAAATTCCAAAAAATTTATAGAAAGAAGCAACGCACCCTGTAGGTGTATCCAGCATAAAGAAGAGGAAATAAATAGAAAAGGCTAACAGACAGGCCTGAACATTTTACATATGTTGTTTTATTGTGTTTGGGAGGCATTTCTGTTAAAAATATAAGTAAGAGGCATTCCACGAAGTGGAAAAAAGGGTAATGGTTTGCAGCGGAAATGGAACACAAAATTCTGGCTCACATAACCAGGCTTAAGTGAGACTGTTCCCATCATATCTCAGGGAACAGCTTCCAGCTCTGTCTGTGTTGAAAAAAGGTACAGCTGAGAGAGAGAAAGTCTTTTCTTACAGGTCTTCTATTAGTGGAAGGAAAAGACTGTTTTAAAATTAAGCATTACCTGCAGGCTAAGAAATGGAAGTCTGCTTTAGAGTGATCCACGTGTCTAAAAAGACTGTATGTTCCTAAATATTATATGTGATCTGAGTGGAGAGCTGACATAACACCAAGCCCTAGGAAAGCTGTACTAGGTTGCACAGAAGAAGGGAGGAAGTAATCTGGGGAGCTCACATGGCTTACAGCACCTGAGCTGCACTGCCTTCGTCTGGGCTTTGTTGCCCTTCAGGACTGGTGACATTACTCCAGAATTTGATTATCTTCACCTGCAAGTAAGTCCTGCTTCAAGAGGGAAGAAAAAGCTGTCTGGCCTTGCAGGTATCTCCCCAGGAAGAGAAGAGGTCTGTAAAATAGCTACTAGTGTTTCAGCCATGAAGTACCTAATATTACTGAAACTTGGTTTTGGGCTTACTTTCCCTTTAAGAAAATATTTTAAGAGTATTTTTGATAATTTCTCTGGGTTTCGTGTCCCGGCCCCTACCACCTGTGGAGAAAATTACTTTCTTGAACATCTGAAAAGTTTTGTCAAACTTTGCCAAGAAAGGGAAAATGCATGCTGGAGGCACTCATTTTGTGAGTGACCCCCTGTGAATTTGAACTGAGCCATTATAGCTCCTGATTAACCCCTGGAAAAGGGGGTGCATACAGAGGGAGAGAGAGAGTGTATATCATTGTTAAGAAAAAGAGAAGATTACTGAGATTCTTAGAAGAAAAAGACTTTTTAATCATTAAAAATTGAAGTTGTCTCTAACCTTTACCCACCTCGGTTTATCTTAGGCATCCTTGTACAGAGATAAAACTATCCACCCTGACACACAAAATAATGCCTGTTTTAACATTCTGGCCATGGATTGTACTGCAGAGCTTTCCAACAGCATTGTGACAGGATCAGAACAAACATCATGGGTATTACCACAGGAGGAAGTTTTTAAAAGCAGCTATCAGGTGTAGCCTATCAGTCAACAGACCTATGGTCCAAATGTCTTAAGAAAGTCTTTTTTCTCAAAACTCTACCACTTAAGTGCTTTGGAGCCTCTCTTCTCCTGGTGTGTTGCAGACATTCACAAAGTAGGTCAGCCATATGGTGAGGAGAACTTATTGATGCTCTCTCTTCTTACAGGAATAAAAATCAGTTGCTTGAGTCACTTTATGGAGACATTATGTGCTGTGGGTTTGGAAAAGAATAAAACCAGGTTTTATGACTGATAACCTTAATTATGTTTTGTTTTGCTTAATACGAATAACGGAAGCCGTAGATAAATGGAACTGATTTTCTCTATTTCAGAACAAAGCAAGTCTTGTAAGGACTCATGCTAATCTGTCCAGATGACTCCCTTCAGTGGTGCAAAGCTAGTCCAGCCTTTTCTCTTTCAGTCTTGAGCATAATGCAACTGTCATAATGTTTTTCAAGAGGCACTTCTGACAGCAGCTGACCTCACATGATGAGTTATTTTCACATAACTGAGTAAATCATATTGATTATAAACTTCCAGTAAACTGTAGGAAGCATGTGTATCAGCGCCAAAGAGGGGAACATCTCTCATGTTCACCACAGCCTGGCTTGAGGAGGGAGTTCTTGGGTGCATATATGTCTTTTAACATGCCTGGACTTGAGTGGAAATTAAATGTGATATTTACATACGGAACTGACATCTGAGAGACAAGGTGAACCTCCAGGATGTGGGGTGAATGGCAGACTGCAATGAAGCTCTTGTAGGGGACACACTCTGTGTGAGAAGAGGGGCCATCTTCACAGATTTCATGAAGCTGAGGAATATCATAAAATCTTCTCCTTTCTTCTTTACCCCTTTGTGAAGAAATGCTCAGAAGCAAGTGTGGTGAGAAAATGTGCAATGACGTATGCAACCTTACAAGATTTTGATCTTAAAATCATCAAAAATTTACTGTCCAGCATAAAGCTCAGATACAGCTTTTGGTCTCTTTGCATATTCCTTGAAATCCTTATATGATTGCACATATTACTAGCAATTATTTTTATATAGTCAATTTGCAGAATTCTTGTTTTATGAACAGTCAGATCCAAAGAATTTAAAATCTTCCTGTGATGGTCTGCGTAACTCTATTGTATTCAAAATACAGCTAATAAAACCTATTTCTTTGCTGAATATGGACATTGTAAGCTACTAAATGTGAATGCTAGTTTGTATTACTGGGAAAAAAAATTGGAATACCTCTTCTACAAATGCACAATGGAGATGATAACTTGTATAAGCTTTACCTTTTTTCCCCCTGACTATGTACTACTTCACAATGCTTGAAAATGGAAAGAAAAAAATGTCTGGAGTGGTAGGCATAGATTTAAGAGCACACTTTGGAAGAAAGAAGAGATATTTGATCAAAATAGCAATGGAAAAGCAATGGAATGAAAGCTGGCAGAACCAACAGAACTGAGGCAGATAAAGAACTGGCAGAGATTAACTCAGCCACTTGTCCATGCCAATGGCATGCAGTATACAGTCTAGTTTTCAATGATTTTGCAGATACTGTCTGTGCTTCCCCCAAGAGCCTAAGATCCCTGTCCCTGCTTGTCATGGACCAGTTTACTCCAGAGCTATTAAGTCCACACATCTGTGGAGGGGAAGCTACATGCAATTCATGCACGTCATGGGAATACTTTTCTCAGCAGAGCACACTAGGCTGTCATGTATGAGCAGTAGAGTTCGTCTTGATTTGGCCTCTACTTTCAAAGCATTTCAATGGCCTGCTTTGCCATAATCCCCATAAAATAATGCAGACCAAGGTAGAGCAATTAATTTTAATTGGTAACTCAGCCTATTGACTTCAAAGGGAATTTAGAGATTGAATTCTGTCGTGGTTTAAGCCCAAAGGGTAACTGGACCACGCAGCCGCTC
>JMFS01010032.1:0-11518 GCA_000699545.1 Podiceps cristatus
CAAAACATTCTGTGATTCTATGATTCAAAGGTAAGTTTGGCAGAATGCTCTGTGATGATCTTGTATCTTAAAATGGGACACCAATCACTAACTTTCTTTTTCCTTTCCTTTATTACCTGCAAGACTCCCCAGCACGTAATCTGATTAATTCAAACTGTCAAAAAAAAATCCTGAATTCAAAAAATGCAACTTTATTTTCCTTACCCTTTCTAATGTCACTAAAATCTTTACAGTCCCAACAACATTTCCCCCATGCATTTTCAGCTAGCTTCATCCTAGAGCATCCTATCCTGAATGCTGAGATTGATTAAGACCAGGAAAGGAGAGGCACTGAAAAAATTATAAATTATCACATTTTCTGTATTCTACAGAAGCTGCTAAATGAGAGAATAGGGAATGAGAAAGAGTATAGGAGAATCGAGAATGGAAAAATGCAAACCTAGCCAACTTCCTTAACCATTAAAGAGCATGCCTCGGGAGACCTAAGGAAACTACAGCTATACATACTCAAACATACCCGATTCCAGGGTCAGCCTGTCTTCTCCTTGATGATATAAAGTTTCTTAAAACTACAAAGATGAATTTTCTTTTTCTCTGCAGAGGGACAAATTCCTTTCAATGTGTTTTCTAAAGCCTTAAGCACTCACATCACACAATTACTGACCTTGCTTTCAGTGAAAAATTCCATTTTATCCCATATTTTAATTACAAACAGTGCAAATATTTAAGATATGAAATGCTTTTATTGTGAAATGGTTGGGACCAAAGTAACGCCCATGCCTCTCTCACAATAAATTTAACAGTAGCTTATATGCCATTATTATTCATTATTGAAATTGCACACACAATAAAATAAATCCAGCAGCTCACTTGCTGACAGAGTGCAAAAGCAATCTCTTATGCCTCCCTTGGTTGAAGTCCTCTAATGGACTATATTAATTTGCCCTTCAAGTCTGAGCAGAAATCTTTCGCACTTCACCACCTGAATAAGCTTACCCTTTTTACAAACCAAGCGTAACCTACAGTATGCAGCAATAGCCCCCACTGCCAACCGACTTCCAGCTACCATGCATCAGCAGAGGCAAGGGAAAGCACACCCTGCAAATGCCACGCACCTGCAGCTGCCATAACATTCCCTCGCTGAGGACCACGCGTGCAGTGCAGAGCTCTACAGAACAGGGCAACAAAAGGAAGCCAGTGACCTACTTTATCGCATGAGGGACGGGACACTATTTCAATCCTAGAAATGCAAATGTGCCAGTGAAAGACTGGAGCACTTTATTCACTGACATTGACACCAGCTGCATGAGAAGCCTGGATGCTTCATCAATGGCAGCACACTCAGAAAAATACTCCTTTCGCTCCTGTAATGTGAAGCATGGAGGCACCACAATTGCCCAGAACGGGACCATGTTTTCTGTCTACTGCTCTTCTGAACTTCAAAGTTTTCCTGTTCATTTCCCCTTTCATAGTCATTCAATTCCATTTTCCATGCAGATGGCTCAAAGTCCCAGCTGGTTCTTCAACAGAAGTGTTTAAAAGCTTTGCATGCCTCTCTGACAGCTGCCATCAGGGTAGATTTTCTAACTCCCAAACCACCTCTTCATGGACGATACCAGTGTGAGGCTACAAGGCTCTCAAGTGTCTGCTTTGCTGAGCCAGTATAACCTCAACTCCAAAAGCAGGGGCCTTCCTAGTCAAAACTTCTGCCAACACAGCCCGAGTCAAGAAGAGGTTTCTTTTGCACTTGAATAAAAGTGTTGGCACGCAATGAAGACGCAAGAGACCGGTGAGATGAAGAGCCCTGCCAGCTGAGACCAGGCCCAACGCGGCTCTTTGGTGTTGCAAGAGGGACTCAGGCCAGCTAACCTGATATACTAAAGCACCCCAAGGGGAGAAACCGACTTCTTCCTTCCTCCTGTTCAGCAGCTGAGAGCATTCCTCTTCTCATTCAAGCCTGCCCGACAGGAAGCACCGAGAGAACAGCTCTGGAAACCTCCGGAGCGCGCCAGAGATTCCTATCTCCTGCACAGGACACCACAGTCAAGAAAAGCAGGAATCTCTTCTCTGTCTAGACTTCTAAAATATCTTTTCATAGAACCAAATAAATCAAAAAAGCATTTCTTACTGCAAGTTGATGTAAAATTCAGGTGGGAGCAGGCAAAATGCACATGACTTTGAGAACAATTACAAAAAGGGTATAAATCCTAAATAATGTGCACAGGGATTTATTTTATGCATGTAAAAGACAAGCAGGAAAAAAACTTTGAAAGCAAGAGCTCATCATAATTTGGCCGACCTTCACTGGTAGATTTTTAAATACTTATGGACCATATTCCATTGATAGATAAAATTTTACAATTTCATATTAAATTTCTATATACCATCTGCCAACACTAGAAAACAGAAGTACTATAAAGCATCAGACAATACAGAAGCTATCATATTCCTTCCTCTCCTCAGGTTTCTTACCTCTCTTATTGGATTATTTCTCTCTAGTAACATGTACAAAAAAATAACTGTGGCTACAAATCCCATTCTAATTGACTAATTACCTTCAGGTACCTGAGAATCTACTGAATTCTAAATCCCTACAGCCCTGCCACCTTTCTTCCCTGAAAGAGTTCCATCTCAAACTGCTTTCTCCTTTGGTGGCATCTTTTAAAGACGATTTTGTGAATAACAGCAGTAGTCTATACCACGTAACAGTGGTTAGTGGGAGCTTTTAAGAGCTGATGTCACTTATCTTCTTGGTTCCTCAGAAGAAGGATAAGACATCTGCACTCCCTCCCGCAGCCACAAGAAAAGAACTGCTATATGCACTCAAATCTAAATAGGTCCCTTAGTCAGACCCACATGCAATAATGAAGATCTAGAAGGAAACAGGGACTAATACACTTTTCTTCTTGCATTCCCCATTGACACTTCTCTGACGAGCACACTAGTTTTAAGAATTTTCACAAGAGCAATGCCAGCAAAACTCCTGCCGCGTGGCTGCAGCGAGGAAGGGCACTGCCCCAAATTCAGGAGGGGCAGAGCCCACAGTGGAGACACCCACAGCCTTCGCTGGATCCTGCCCTTGCTTCTCAAGAGGAAGAATTGTCGAACACCTTGAAGCAGCACAACACCATCTCCACATAGCAATGCAAACACCAACTTTGATTTCTTATTATTCACTGCTTGTCATGGCTTGTAAATTCTTATGAAAGCAAGGATATTACAGGCCAGATTTTCAAACACTTCTCTTTAATAAAGAACAAATGAAGACATACCACCTCATTATTTTCCTGTTAGTGGAGTTTACAGGCATAACTGTTTTACACACAATTTCTTCACAGAGCTGTGCCGTATCACTTACTCAGATGAAGAAAATCCACTGTAGACAACCACTGACATTTGGCACTGTCATTAGTTTTTAAATTCAGGAATCAGTATTCTAAATTGCCTCTCTTACGACATGCACCACTGCCTGATAATAAAATTCTAGTTACACTTGACATTACAATTTGGGGAATAAAACACAAAGAAAATGATAGGTATTTTTAGCCATATCTATACAAATCCAGATGTCTACCATATTAATGTATAAAAAAAAGAGTAGCTTTATCATTTTCATTTTATGTTACAAATTTGAGATGTCCATATTAAATTTTGAAATCATATTTCCTGGGCTATTTCAGTAATTTGAAAAAAAAAAAAAAAAAACAAAAAAACAAACCACCCTGAAAGCAGAGACTAGTAGAGTGATGCTGGGGTTTGATTTTGTTTGTTAAATGTCAAAGCCAGTAATGCAGCATTTGATTAAAGTCATGTGTGCTTCAGCAAAAGCAGTCCCAATGTGAATGTAACTTTATGTCTTAACTGCAGCAGGACTTTCTCTATAGAACAGATACAATAATCCAAATCCCAAATGATTGTGTGGTCTCTTTGCACTAAATTGAGGCTAGAAAGCGGCCCCGAAGCAGCAGAAGTGGCTGCGGGAGGGCCGCCCCGGCCCAGTGGCACACTGCCAGCCGGGACCCCCGCACTGCTACCCCCAGGGGCTGGCACGGAGGACGTAAACTAGAGCAACGAGGACACAGCCATCACATTGCTCTGTTTGCTGACCCGCAGATATCATGGTTATTGCTTCTGGCCACCCAAGAAAGGCCAAGTATATTTGGGTATAAGCATAGCACACACCAGCCCAAAAGCAAATGAGTGCAAAGGGTCATTTCCGCACTGGTTTCACTGAGTGTATTCATAAGCAAAAGTTGTGGCAACTTTCTAATAAGAAGATTTTACTGTCCTTGTAGGCAACAAGTAGTGGACTTGCAAGTATGTTACAGGCCAGACATCAAGACAATCCAGCACTACCTGTCTTAGTTTTCTTATTAGGAAAACGTAAACAAAGTAGACATTATTAACACGCAAGAGTAATCTGCATAAGTAGTTTTCATGCAAAGTGCTATTTGTACAGAATCTGTGCTGACAAGTCATTAAGTACCAGTTGTTAGTAGAAATATTAGCATAATGTTCCAGATTCTTTTGAGTTTTATCATCTCAATTAGGCAAACAGTAACTACCTTTTTCTAAAACAATAAATAGGTATTTATTTCCTTTCAAAATAATCAAATAAACCCCAACCTTTTCTCAGCAGCTAGAAGCAGTCTCTGCAGGAGAATCAAAAGCCTCCTAAAGAGGCATCGTATTTTCTTATTCCTACAAATTATCAGAATTTAGTATTGCCACTGAGGTTGACAGCATTATACCTCTTTTGCAGATTGGAAACTTCAGACGCTCTGGGCTGCCATACCAGCACCTTTAGCAACCATCACCTCGTTTGAAGTGTTTTTAAGAAACGAAACCAAAACAACCAATTGAAACACAAACAAACCACCAAAGAGTCAGTCTGTTGTACTGAATTGTACAGGAGGCGATGAGAATGTAAGGGGATGGTATTGGCAAAATGAAACTGGAACGTCACATTTCCCATGAAGTTAAGCACTATAAACTGCCCGAGCTGAGCTACTGGTGCCCCCGTGTGTTCAAGCGAGATTTTACTGTTCTCCTATGCATGGTAGGATAGTCCTGAAATTTGCATTGTACACATAGTCCCTTCCCCTTCGTCCCCCCGCACCCCAAACCCTTAAATAATGGCACGAACTTATAAGCACGCAAGGAAAAAGGAAAAAAAAAAAAAAAGAGAGAAAAAAAAAAAAAAAAACCACAAACCAAAACAAAACTCCACCACCACCACACCAAACATGTGGTCTCTTAATTTATAAACTCCCTGCCAGGCATAAAAAATTACTCTATGTTTTTGAAGTGTTGAAGGCATTTCTTTATTTTATTCTTTTGTCTTCTATTAACATAGATACAGCCCTCTTCTTGTCTATAGAAAACTTGAATATAACCCAGTGATGTTTGTACAGTACTTTAGTGATAAACCTAAACAGTAACTACAGAGACACAGCTACTCATTAAAAAATTCCTAATTTGCTTTTCTGTGTTCTTCCCTCTTTTTATAGATACCACTAAGTGACTCCTTTATAGCTTTCTGAAAAGATAACTCAACAAGGAGAGCAAATATTATCAGAGAAATTAAAGTAGTCAATATGGGTTTATTACTTTTAGGAATTAGGGGGGTGTACAGAAAGAAAAATCAGCAAAACCCAGCTGCTCCCAAGATACCACCTTGGGTGTTAAAAACATCTTTGCTTGACACCCATCGCACAGGATTTGTTTGCCTTCTGCCACGCTGACACGCGGTGCACCATCTGCGGCACACAAGTACAGGGAATCAGCCAGAAAATTCCCACTTTTGGTGACAGGTTGATCCCGCAAACCGCTTCCACTCAGCTAACAGAACCCCAGCAAAGGAGGAGCGTTCCCACTGCCTCCGCACCTCCCTGCGGGCTGGGGCCAAGGGGCCGTCCTTGCTCATGCTGCCACCAAGAGAAAAAAGCCTACGGTCCTCTGGGCCACCGAGCTTTCCTTGTATTACACACAGCTTGAACTTCACAGTAATTTCTAGGTAGATTCAACCCTTTATCAGACATTTTCTAGACTCTACTCCTATTTTAGCAGCTTGACCTGAGGCAACAGGTAAATTGAGAAATGCAAAGGAAATGAGAAGAAAAAAAAAAAAAAAAAAAAGCCATGTGTTTATAGATTTCAACATAAGAAAAAACAGTAACTCCTTTCAATTAACAAGCTGTAATTATTTTATTTTTTTCTCTATCCATCAACAAGAAAACTACCTGGTCACTCAGGAAAGAGACTACAAGCTGCTAAATGTATTTTCTGAAGTGTCCATCTTTAAGTTGTCTTTGGTACAAAGCAAGTTTGTGACTCACTCACTACAGCCAAGGCAGCCCTAAGTTTTGTTTGTTTTGGGGGGCTTTGGGGGTTTTTTGTTTGTTTGCTTTGGTTTTGTTTTGGTTTTGGTTTTTGAGGGGGGAGGAAGACCATGTATAGTTCTTTGCAACACATCTACCTTCTGGTTTCTAGTATTTTTAAGTCAAAATATGATGATTAACACTATAAAAATTGTAGATAGCTGAGATGGGAAATGGGCTTAATTAGGAAATCTGTTTATGAACTAACAGCAATAGTATTTTTGTTACATATAAGGTTATTAAGATCTTATTCAGCTGGAAAATGTTACTATAATAATCACTCAAATTTGCAAACATTTCATTATAATCAGGGTGCTAGTATAAACTTCTCTATATTATGGCTGCCCAAATCTGTTTCCAAATTCCAAAGTCACAGAAATTATTTTTTCCTGACAGCACTTCTTTTGCAAGTGTACACATATAACAGGTGAAATCTTGGCCTTCTGAAAATCAGTGGTACTCCTGGAACCCTAGCTCAGCTGAAGCTGATGGCATCGGCAGCTATCAGTTCCAGGTCTACACTGCTGGGGCAATTTCTGACTTTTTTATGCTGAGATGCAGTATCTGGTCAAATGAGAAACAGATGCACTCCAGAACAGTCAGTGGCTTGATGAGGAGGATGCTGGCATGGCATGAACAGGGTTTAAAACTGTCTACATTGGTCACTGCAACCTACAGGCTGAAAAATGGCTGGAAATGAACACTCCAGGAAGCTCAGAATTTCTCATAGATAATAAGACTTTCGTACTCAATTTTACTCTCCACTACTTTCAGGCAAACATTCTGAATGAAGACAGCACCTCTGGAGAGTACTTAGCAAATTGCCTCTTTGCCATAATGGTATTTAGGATGAAACTCCTATTTTGCTGTGACATACTCCAATTATTGTTAAACCTACTTCTTCTCTTCCTCCTTAGTTTTCCTTTCTATTATCTTGTAGATTATTTTTCTTTAAAGTCACACAGAATTATTAGCCATTGATAACAGCGTAAGTATGCTGTAGAAAGTCCATAGGTGAATCCTTCAGAATCTGAAACCTTGTACTCACGTACTCTAAAAACACATGCAGATATTTTTTTCTATAGCTCAAGCATAAATTCCTTATTGGTCGTATGGACCCCACTGGGAACATCAATCACAAGCCCTCTCTCAGTCCTCCTCAATACTCCTGTCAGCCAAATCCTGTGCTACAGGCATGGGGTTTTTTGCTTAAACATTGCAACCCATGGCACTGTTTCTTGTGCTGCTCAGTTCACCTCCTTGCACATGGGCCAAGAAGTATCTGAGACACCAGCAAGCTGTAAGAGCTCACCACCATCAGAAACACTCCTCCAGAAAGTCCTGAAGGTCTGTTTAGCAGAGCAGAGATCGGAGCTTCTTTCTCTGAGGAAATTGTTTCTACATCATGTGATGGAATTTCACAAAATATGTGTGTAAGGTCCAGCTCCCTCCCCCCCAGCCCCCCACCCCACCCCTCAAAAATGCAGTTCAGAAAGGTCACAATATTTTTAATATACTGAACATTACACTTCGTCTGCCCATGACAGGACAGCACCTCATGGGAGTCCTCGTTCAAATGCCTCCTGTCCTCTTTCCTCACCAGAGGACAAGGTCCTTGCCTGAATCCAGTTCCTATTCTGTTTTGCTCAGAAAACCTTGGCTGACTGGAGCCGCTGGGAGGTCAGGAATGTCAGTCCCCCGGCAATAACTGAGTAGTGGGCAGACTGCAGGGATTTCTCAGGCAGACACCATATGTGGAAGCATTATGTATGGGAATCTTACAGAACTAGACTGTTTTGAATAAATGTCTTACCACGCCATTTTAGCAGTTCTGTTTTCAAAGTAGACACCTAACAGAAAGTCAAATCCATTCGGCAGGTTTTTCCCTGAATTACTCACAAATAAATATTCAAAGAGGATGAAACATAGCATTGTCAACTGACTAGTATTTGGTATATTAAATTCTGAAGTCTTTCACAATGTAATAGTTAAAATCACTGGTGCAGAATGAAATGCAAGTTTGTTGCATTGGCTGTTCTGTAATTCATAGTCTATAGTTAAAGATAAACTCCTGATGAAAATTTACTGAATTATAGGTACTCTTTAAAAAAGCAGTATGGCAAAACATTGTGTAGAAAGGCATAAAATCATGTTAATCTTGTAACTGGAACCAACACTTCCAAAACACTTTAAGTTGAAGTTCCTCATCAGACACATTAAGAAGTATCCATTATCTATCAATAGACACATATCACCACAAGAAACCAAAGAAAGAGGAAGTGATTACTATCTGAAAAACTTACCGCAAAGCACTCTATGAAAAACAATATTTGACACAAAGGTCTGATTTGCATCTCTATTTCTACACTGATTGATAGTGCTTACCTCATGAGGCTTTTTTGGTTTTGCAGAAATTTCTCAATAGGCTGTTAAAATATCCACAGTAGACTTGGAAAAAAGTCTTATCCTCATCTGATCAACAGTGGAATGTTAAATATAATAAATAAACTGGATTTATCACCTTTCAGTTTTACTCTGTTATATACACAGAAGGCTTTTGGTTTTTTTGTTTTTAAAAGGGGAAAAAAAGAAAAGAAAGGTAAAAACAAACAAACAAAAGGTTTGTCCAACCTGCTTTTTGTGGAAGACTGTATGGATGACTGGAAAACTAGTATTATTCAAGTCTCACAAGCACCAGAAAAGTATCAATACTTAAAAGAAGAGATTCCTCGTCCGGTCTTACTAACATTGTAATTACAAAGTAATGGCAAACAGCTGAGATGAAATAGCTGTCAGAGATCCGTATTTGCTTATCTAAGGTTTTCTCTTTTTTTCTAAAAAGAAATGAAAAAAAAAGTCTGGGAAAAAAGAGGAAGATGGAGAGTAAAATTACTCACTTCTACCAGCATGTCCCAATTTCTCTACATACAAACACTTATAAAGGGGGAGGAAAGGCCACAGACCAAATTTTACTGCTTAAGCCTAATCTCTGTCATTTAAATTTGTAGCAAAGCACATGTCCATCAAAGTTTCTTTAGAAAATATATAAATTTAGGTCTGCAATTACATGCTAGAAATGCCTGTTCAGCTTTAATCCTCTCCTTAGCCACCGTTAAAGCAATTGTATCTCTTTGGCTAGGATGGTCTGTAGAGCTAAATGAGGACAAAATAACAGACATAGACTTATGACCTGTGAAGACTTGCTACGTTGTGTCAAATAGGTTTAATTCGGAGAGAAGAGTTGAGAGTTTCTGCTCTGTTTTGATGTTCACACATAAGCGATAATATTTGGAGTAGCGTACCTTCAACCTTTTGCTCTAATCCCAGACTAAAAGCTAGTTTATTACAATTCAAATAGCAATACATTGGAACATTATGCTAATACCCTAACATTTGAGGCAGGTATTTCAGATGGTTTGCCTACTTATAAAAGACTGTTTCTAAGGAACATTCACTCACACAGAGTGAGACAAGAACTGGCCAAAAAATGAACCTGAGCCCAGAGCATTCCTCACACAACACAGTGTTGAGGTGCTGCTCACGGAGGCAGGAAGAGGAGCCGCCCCAGGAGCTGGAGCCCCAGCTTTTCCCCACCCGGACCCTGTCCCATGGAGGGCTGGCTGCATGGGTTCTGCAGCATGTAGGAAAAAAAAACCTGTGTAAGGTTTTTCCCCTTATCTCACATGACACCTTAAGCATTTGATCTTTTCTGGTCTGGAAACGCTTCTTAAAAAAAAAAAAAAAAAAAAAAAAAAGAGAGAGAGATTTGGGCTCTATAGCTCACGTTTGTTTCACATGAAATATATATGTTCTATATTTATATATGCTATTAAGGAAAAATTAGTAAACCCATTGTTTTCAGGTACTAGAGACCAGACACTTCTAAGACAATATAACTTTTCCAACAAAGCCTGTACATTAATAACACAACACTGCTGCTTCTGCCAAATTAATACATTAAGGAAGGTAAAAGATGCATGGTGATTTTAAAACAAAGATCAGGCAACAACATGGTGAAGAAGTCCATGATTTAAGCTCAGGATATTCTGCATATATCTATAAAACAATAATTATTACCAAAGGATACTAATAAATTTATCCTAATTCAGAGTAGAAATGAGCTACCTTCAATGCTTTGTGGACCAACAAGATTCATAGCCTGGTGCGCTGGATATTCTACCCGGGGTCTGGCAATGCCCAATTGCTCCATAACCCCATGGAGGAGCCTCTGAATATCTGCTTCAGAAACCCTGTCGGGGGTCCTAGGGCTGTGGCTAAAAGCTGAAGCCAACCCAAACGCCAGCAGAAATATCATGGTACAAAGCAAGGTGGTTGTCATTCCGGCAGCCACTTTTATCCTGTGAAAAGGAAAGGAATTTGATTATAAATGATTGTGGAAAGGAAGTCCAGTATGCATGTTGGAAATAACTTCTGATCTTACTACTGTACGTCACAGTTTGCTACCACGGCTTCTAGGGATGGCTGAAAATCCAGCCAGCTAAAAACTAGGGAGGGCGAAGGGGAGGGGAGCAGGCAGAAAGAGAGTGGATAGATTCTTCTCTTCTAAAAAAATGCATTTAGTAGCAAACTGCAGAAATCAATTTTCTGATGTGCATTTGCCCAAAACATTCATTAACAGTCACTGCAAACAAAATGGATCCACTGTTTCATTTAATGAGAATACGCTTCCCCTCCCCCCCATGTTTATTATGCTATTTTATATAGCTCTGGGCTAAAAGCAAGGAACTCTTCACCCAAGAACTGTGTTTTCCAAGCTCTATTCTTGCATTGCCTGAAAAAAAAAAAAAAAATGAATCACTAGAAAATGCTGAACAGCCTGAATTATATTTTATTTGTACCTTGAGACAAGAGGCTTCCTACTTCACATGCATCATCTGCCTTACCTGAAGCAAATAGGTTTCTTTTGTTTCCTTGAATGCCTTTCACTAAACGGCTGCACAGTGTCGTTTAATTAGGAAAAAACCAACCCACCCACCCAAGCACCACTTGCTGTCCTTTTTGAGAGGCTGAATTTTAACCAGAACGCTTGTTTCTTAGCGCTCCTTTCCCCCCTCGCATCAGAGAATAATTCAAAAGCATCACTTCCAATCCCTTGAATAAACAAAAAACCCCCAAGC
>JMFS01010033.1:0-16032 GCA_000699545.1 Podiceps cristatus
ACCTGGTGTCCTTTGTGGTGGGATTCGTGGGCAACATCATGTCCATCAGGGTGCTCACTCGGAAGCGCCGGAGTCGGGTGTCCAGCCTGAGTGCCACCCGCAGCCTCCTCATCAACCTGGCGGTGTGCGACCTCATGGTGGTGTGTGTCTGCATGCCCATCACCGTGGGCAACCTCATCTACAAAGCCTGGGTGTACGGGGACTTCCTCTGCCGGGCGGTGCCCTTCATCCAGGCTGTTTCTGTCTCCGCCAGCGTCCTCAGCCTGACTGTCATCAGCGTGAACCGGTACTACAGCGTGCACAATCCACTCAACGCCCGGTCTTTCTTCACCCAGAGACGGATCCTCAGCACCATCCTGGTCGTGTGGTTGTTGTCCTCAGGGATATGCATGCCCCTCATCTTCATGAACAAACGGGATGAAATTGGGGTGGTGGAGGGCTTGCCGCTGGTGTTTTCCATCTGCAGGGAGATTTGGCCTCAGGAGAGGCTCAAGCAAGCCTACAACTTTCTGCTCTTCTGTGCCCTCTATTGCCTGCCAGTCCTGTTCAATATGGTCATCTGCTTCCTCACGGTGCGCCGGCTGTGGAGCCGCGGCAGCCAGCTGAAGGAGAGCACTGCCCTGAACCGATCTCTGCCGGCCTCCAGGCTGAAGATCCGCAAGAAGGTAGCGCAGATGGTGGTGGCCCTGGTCCTGCTGTTTGCAATCTCCTGGCTGCCCGTCTACCTGATGGACATCTGGATTGATTTCAACATCCCCAAAACTTTGCAGGACGTGACTCCTCCTCCTTGGATCCTGCAGCTCAGACCTTTTGCCCAGTGGCTTGGCCTCACCAATTCCAGCCTCAACCCTATATGCTATTGCTTTGTTGGGAACCTTTACAGGTCAGCCAAGGAAATGAAGAGCAAATACCACCAAAGAATGGTCTCTCTCTTTAACTTCTCTCTGTCTGAAGGGACAACCCGTTCCTCGGTCCCAGAGCTGCTCTCTTACCAGAGTTCAGTGGAGCCTGCAAGGAAAGGACCCTCTGCCACCCCCACCGTGGGCAGGAGATGTCAGGGAGGTCAGGGCCATAAGAACAAGTGTGGACACTTGAACTCCTGCCAGCATCCACCTCTGAACACTGTCTCCAGTGAGAACACTTCCTTATAATTCTGCTCAGGAAGAGCACCTCATACCCTCATCTGCATTTATTGACTCTTTAGAGGTCTTTCTGAACCAGATATTTTAATGATGGAAAAAACCCCTTTCTTCTAATCACCCCCACCACCAGTTCAAAAACACTGAGACAGGGAAAGAAGCAAATAACAAGAGAAAAAGATGATGTATTTTAACTCAGATCAAGTTTTAGGACAAATGATTTTTACTGGGGACAACTAGATGTGTAGCCTGTTGCCCAGTCAACAGTCACATAATGAGATAGATCAACTTCCCAACGAGTGAGCTTTCCCCGCAGCTCCATCTCTGGATGCAGAGATGCCATTTGGATACAGCAACAATTTGACTGCTTACTGCTGCTCACCCTCTACTGACAAAGAGCAGTGATAAGAGGCGTCCTCTGCTCCGAATACGTCAGTTGTAGTCGCAAGCAGTGAAGAAATGCTAGAAACAGCATCATAAAAAGTAACAGTAGTGGAAAATTTCACACACTTTACCACTTGAGATTTCATTGTCTGATCGTATTGTTTCATTCCTCCGTGCAAATAAATTCTCCTGATGCGAAGAGACAGTGCCAGAAGTACTAACGCAACTATCACCGCTCCACGTTTGGGAATTCAGAAGGGATAATGTGGCCTCGGAGGTGATTTAGGAAATGCAATAGGAAAATATTCTTTGGGCATCAGCTCTCTTTCTTACAGCTATGTTCCTGCGGGTGGAGTGGAAAGAACCAGGCATCTATTAACATGATTTGCACTTGAAAAACCAACCCTTGTTCAGCTGTGTCTGTACCAAACAAAGTCAATGGCATGTGAAAATAAAAATAGAAAATGGTTTATAGCTAATAAAATCAGAATCAACTAATGCAATGCTATTTGTCTGGGAAGGAAAGAATCAAAGTGCTTGCTTTTCCTGAGGATCAGAAGTAGGTTAAAACCTATTTCTTCCATCATCTCCTTTAAAGGAGGCTTTGATAAATAAATTGTGTATTTTTATTACGTTAGCATCGAAAGGCCTCACTAAAGCTTGAGAATTCTATTGTGCTCAGCACTGGATCTATATTCATAAAGAAAGGAAGCCTTTCTCCCAAGATCTAAGTGAAAACACATCAGACCAGGCAACAGGTGGGAGAGAAAAAAATACAACAAAGACCCAAATGGCTGGAATGAAAGTAGAGATCAGCCCCGTCCCCGTGCCTGCCCAGTGCTCAGTGCGAGGGGACGCACGCCGTCTCCCGGTGCCAGAAGAGCCCGTGCCCCAGCTATTTGCGTACCCGCGCCCGGCGCAGCAGGGCTCTCCTCTTAGCAAGCCCCAGAACAATTGCAGCAGCCTTCCTGGGAGAGGATTTTTGCATTTAATGGAACTCAGGCTTTTGATGACTGGGGGCATTTTTTATTACTGAACAAAGGAATGATGTTCTGGGAAATCTAAGTTTCAAATAATATCCTCCTGTCTTCTAGGTAGCCTTCTGCTCACAAAAAATAGAGATGAAAAATAGCCATTCAACCCAACAGGGTTCCCACCTTTGTAATGATCGCACAATAACATTTTATGTTACTAATGACCTGCCCAGAAAACAAAAGATTCCTCCTTAACAGGCAGTACCATCCGCAATTTGTATTTTCTTTTTGTGTGAACAAGAAAAAAATTACAGCTACCCAGATTTACTTTGAGTGAGAAATGGCTTTTATGTGTGCTGGGAGATGAGAACATCTGCATTTTTGCAGGTGATATAGGAGTGTAATGCTTGATCTTTTAGTAGCTGTGTAGAAAAACCTGTGAAGATTTTATTTCCTCTTTCAAGGCATATTTTTAGGGCTGGCAAAATGAACCAGGCTGAGGAGCATTAAAAATTTGTTCCTAATGCCCACTGCCTCCAGGTCCTGGAAACAGATGTTCTCCACCCCCAGACCAGATGTGACGGAAACTTCCCAACACTGCCCTGACCAATGTATTTAATCCTGCCCTGAATAAACCGCCAAGGACGGACCATGGAGATGCCAGACCAGCTCTGTCCCACATGGTGGCCCGGCTCTGAAAATGGCCAGGATCAAATGATGCAAAGGTGCAAGAAATCCACATTTTCAAGTATCCCAGAGGATAATTTTTTTTTTTTTTTTTCTCAGCTCATGAGCTGTTGCCTGGGTCCTGCCCTGAAAGTCTCTGTACTCTCCACAGAGGCAGAAACAGCAGGGACTGTAGGTTCTCCTGGACATGCCTGTGCCTTCCCCTCCTGATGCAGAAGCCCATGATTTTCTCCAGCCCCACAGAGCTTCCTGACCAGCAAGATACACTGTGGCAAGGGCCACTTCCACTGGACAAGGTCATCTCCTCCTCACACTTTTAAATGTATTTTCCAGTGTCATTCAGTGTTCCTGTTTTCCTATAATAAAGTTGAATTGCTCACTTTAACTCTTTGTTTCCCTCGGTCGCTCTCTCCCTATCCCCCACGTTCCAGACGCTTCTCCACTGTTTCTATAGCGAAGTCTCCCCCCGCCTCTCACTGTTATCACTCTTTGCCTGTGAATTCCCCTCGCTCTAACGACTCATTCATGTCTTCACCCCTCTGATGAAAAATCCCTTCCTGCCCTGCTGATCTGAATGGCTCCTTTTGTGCTGCAGACACCTGTTTGCGACAGAGAACGCTGATTTATTTTGCACGGCTTGCCCGACAGCTGCCAGGTAGTAATGAATTTCGGTCACTATCACCCAAGGGTAAATGAGAAGCAGTGACGTCAATGTGAAAGCCACACAGCATCCCGTGAGCCGCCTGGGCTCTGGCAGTGATTTTATTAACCTGAACAGGTCTGTGTAACGCAGCAGTGCCTGGGTGACTCACGCTGGCTTAGAGTGAGGTGAAACCTCAGCATTTGGGAAAGTGGTTTTTTTCCCCCTCCTGCCTGATAAAATCTTCTATATTCAGGGCTGAGAAGACAACTGAGGGTCCTCCAAGCCACACAAGCTCCTTCTTTCGGAAGCCAGGCACTTTGATAGGCATTCAAGGGACTCCTGGCCCTTCGAGGAATCAGGAGCAGACACGGCTCTGGCTGGTGAACACAGATGGTTTCCTCAAAGGAGCTCAAGCTGAACATCTCGCACTCAGTGTGTGGTTGAGGAAATGTGTTTCTTTCTAAATGTGCCCAGGCAGACTGGAAATGTGAATTTTCGATGTCTCGAGGACAACGTTTTCCCACAGCAATGCTGCTAATGCATCTCAGTCCCACTCTTCCCCCATGGGTCTTTCTTCTCTGCTTTGCCATTTGAATCAATACAGGCATTTTACCACATTACCAAAACAGGATGTTTAAAACAGCTTTACTCAAACCCCTTTGCTGTGGTAAGGGCTTGCAGAGAGTTGCTGTTCAGTAACTCACTCAGGGACTATCCCGTGATCAATGCATGTATTGTCTCAAAGATGCCACAGGTTTATTTTCTGCCTGTGAATCACTGGAGAAACAAAAAAAAAAACAAAAAAAAAACAACAACAACAAAAAAAAAACAAAACAAAACAAAAAAAAAGAGATAATCTTTTGTACAAGGTATCATAGAGGTACATACAATCATGATTGGTATGTAGCCCTTGTATGGAACATGATGAATCACTGTTTCTTATAATACAATACTCAGGGGAAGCCAGAGAACTGATTAGACAGCATGTGCAAGAGCACGGCAGCACCTTTTCTCGCACCGCGGCAGCAGCTGAGCTCACGGGCAAAGGAGGTGGAGAGGGCTGAAAGCAACATCATAGAGGTACATACAATCATGATTGGTATGTAGCCCTTGTATGGAACATGATGAATCACTGTTTCTTATAATACAATACTCAGGGGAAGCCAGAGAACTGATTAGACAGCATGTGCAAGAGCACGGCAGCACCTTTTCTCGCACCGCGGCAGCAGCTGAGCTCACGGGCAAAGGAGGTGGAGAGGGCTGAAAGCAACAAAAAGGGTTCAAGAGGAGACTGGACTGTTCACAGCAGGAAGGGCCATGAAGGGCTATTAAAAGCAATGATGCAACAGCTGGCTTAGAGGGCATTAGGTATAGAACCTATAACTTCCACTCTTACTCCTTCCCAGGACACGTGCTAATGGCCACCATTGGGAGCGGGATGCTGGGCTGAGCATCGTTTGGTCTATTCAGTACCCCTGTTCTTATGTCCCGATGCAAAAAAGCTCCATATTATTCTGAGTCCAGTTTTAAAGAGTGGGGGGAGAGCAGGGGATGATTTCAGACCTGGCATAATTTGATCAACAGTAAGACTTTGCAGGACACAGTCATCTGGAGGTAGGACACGTTAACGCTGACGCAGCGTGGGCTGAGAAATGCTCACTCAGTCACTTGCAGAGCGAGAGCTGAGCAGTCCCAGGGGATGGTGCACGGTGCCCACTCCGGTGAAACACAACGGAAATAACGCATCCGTCCCTCTTCTAATATTCATCAGCCCTCTTGGAGGTTCAGCATCTTCACTGCCACAACCCTGAGTGTCCCAGAAAGAAGAATCTCCTCCAAAGGGAAAAACTCCGGCCTGTTGGTATTTTACATATGAGACTTGGTGATGCCGGGATTCAAACTAGGATGGAAGCTGGCTGGTGAGTTATCTACAACACCAGCAGCCCCCAGCACGGTCCCCGTGTCCCCTCCTGCGCTCCCCCCACCACAGCACATCCCATACACAAACACCTGAGCTCTCCTGACCTGAAATCTCTAAATGAACAGGGAGAGCACAGGAGTTGTCTTGTGATGTCCTTGTATAAAGAACCAGAGAACTATCAGTGTGAATTTTCTAGGAGAAATCAGTGCAGCTCAGTTTACTTTTGGGATTATATTCAGCATGAAAATAAGTCACTGGAGGCTGCTGGAAGAACAAATAAAAGAGCAGCTATGAGCAGGTACAACCAAAGAGATCACTGGAGCCCTCTGGGAAAGCGTCGGCTTCAGGAAAGTACGGCTTGCCTGGCACGTAAGGGGATGGTATAAGACTTTCCCAAACTTTCTGGGAATGAACGACTACTGGTTAGGTCA
Source organism: Podiceps cristatus (assembly GCA_000699545.1). Classification (NCBI taxonomy): domain Eukaryota; kingdom Metazoa; phylum Chordata; class Aves; order Podicipediformes; family Podicipedidae; genus Podiceps; species Podiceps cristatus. Next base: position 6,180 of record JMFS01010033.1, read on the forward strand.
GCCCCAGGGGCACAGGAATTGCAAGAGTTGCTTTCTCTGCCTGCTAAACATCTTTAGGCAAAGTCCCAGGGCTCATCTGACCTGACGCAGCTATAAAGTCAATACAGTCTCATGCAACTACCTACCCCAAGCTTCCCTGCCAGCCCGTGATGGAGGCTCCTGGCTGCCCTGATTTAAAGGGATGTTGTCATTCTTAGCTTGAATCAACTGGGAAAACCTGGTCTAGGGCAGAGGAGGAGCCATGCTAGGGTAAGTGCCCGATCTGGAGAGGGAAGGATGCTGCTTTCCACCCTACATGGGTACCTCTCACTAAAGGTTGTGAGGCAGTCATAGAATATAATTATTTCATTCATATTTTATTCAAATCATAATTTAAAAATATTTCAGCAATAAAGACGGATTCAGGACTTGCAGAAAACATTTTTTCAAGTGAGGAATCTACACACAAACCAGAGTCTTCCTGTTTGGTGTCTCTTGCTGATTACAAGAAACCCCCTGAAGAAATCTGTGCCTGGAGCACATGGGTGAAGCGCTGCCTCAGGGCTGCCAGAGCAGGGGCACTGATTACCCTGTGATTATCCTCACGGCATGGGGAAGTCTCATGGAGCTGCCATGTGACCTTTGATTTTAAATGTTTTCTATGCCCAACCTTTTCCCTCTTACCTCATTGCACCCTGACTACGACAGCTGGTTCATGTTGCAAACTCGGGCCAGGGTTGGGGGGAAGGGGGGGGGGAGGAAATTATCCAAGGAGACTTTATTTTTAAAAATACATATGAAATATTTCTGTGCCTGAAAGATCCAAGAATTAACAGCTTGTCCCCGTATGCCTTACCCCTGTCTCTGTGAGTTTTTATGATAACAGACAGATACTGTGGAGCGAAAAATGCCGTGTGTACTATAGCATAAAATCACCGCACTATAATCATTCCGTAATCAGGCCTGCGTTTCCCAGCCGCAGCACTCTGCCAGGCTCCCTGGGTCCACTTTGCAGAGAAGCGAGCAGCCAGCACCGCTGAGGCCAGGCTCTCGCTGCCCCGTCTGCCTGTCAGCTTGGCCTGCCCCTGTCCCTGCCCCCTCTTGGTGCCTGGCCAAGCTGAGACTCTCCGCTCCGCACCTCCACACGCCAAGGACCACGTCCTCAATCAAGCAGAGTCATCAGGGAGAATTCCCAGGCTGGTTCTCGTCCTCCATGAAACAGGCTTGGCCACGGCCTGGAAATCTGTTGCGCTCAGCCGGCACAGGCCGGGGAGATTGAACGCTTCTGGTTTCTCATCGCGGCAGCAAGGCTGAGCTGGCGGAGAGCGGCTGCAAAGACCTGCTGATCACAACCCAGCGATGTTCCAGCATCTCTGGGTGCTGCACGAGCATGCTGCTACCCCAGGTGCTGCACGGTTTTTGCCTTTCTCCATTTTCCACTTGAGGTGTTTTCAGTCAACTATCCTGAGCCATTCACCACGAGAACGGAGCTGCTGAATTGAAGAGCTGTATGAATGGGTCTTTAAGCAGATGTATCCCATTACCTGGTGCTCACAAGTCATGAGCTATTATTTCTCGGTGTGAGGAGGGAAAATGTGGCAAAACATTCAGGAAATAAGCTAAAGAATAAAAAGGGGAATGAAAGAAAATCCAGACAGTGAAATAAAACCATCTTAAGGCAATTACCTGGGAAGAAATAGAGCTGCCAAGGATATTAAAGCTCTCATGCACCTGTTAATCTCTTCTGATAAAGGTCTGGCTGGCTAAACTAATAACGCTATTAAATCCACAGTAATCATTCCCAGAGGCAGCCCAAGGACCTCACAAAGCCACGTGCCTGGAGGAAGAGCATTTCCAGCATGAACGTGCTCAGCCAGCAGCAGGTAAGTGGTACCTGCGCCTGAGATGCCAGTATAATCGCGGAACGGCTGTGACCCAGTAACCTCCCTAATTGCCTCCCTCAGCTGAGAACTGACCTGGATTTCCTAAGGCTCCATCCAGCACTTGTGCTTTCTCAGACTGTTCTTCTGGGCTCTGGGTAGCACAGGAGAAAAGAAGTTCCTACACAGCCTTGCATTACGGAGCAATATTTGGAGTGGGCTGACTCATAAAGTCTCCACGAAGGCTGGGATGTTCTTCTTCGAGAACTGATGACATAACACAGCCTCTGGCAGAAATGCATCAAGAAAAGGATATGTGATGGCAAAAGTATCAAAAATCCTCCTCCTAAATCCTCGTGGCAGGGGCAAAGCTGCAGTCCACTCCTCTGCGAGCGGGAGGAGAAATGGGCTGGGGTGGGAGGAGCGGCCCTGCAAGGTCCATATGGGGACCCTGGCACATCGGGGAGGAGGTGCAGAGGTTCATCCACACTGCAAGAGGAAAGGATGATCAAGAGTTCGTGCAAAACCATTTTTGATGTCGTGGATCCATCGCGGTTCCCGAACGCCTGGCGAGGCGGTGGGGATGCTGCCTCCTCTGTGGCAAGAGAGTGTGCCCAGGTCATCATCTGCTTGGAACCAGGCAGAACCTGCTTCTCTTTCATTCCCTCTCCACCAGTGTTGACTTTGGCAGAGCTTCCTCTGATTTATACCAGCAGGAGATTAGCGCGAAGCCCACAGTGAATGAAATACTGTCAAGGTAAGGCTGCTGTCATATCATCTGCTGTAATTCCATCGACTTAATGGATCTACTCTTAATTTACAAGTCAGAGCTGGATCTAGGCACCAGAGGCTGAGTACAAAGGTGTCATTTTTATATAGTCAAATTTATAGCTGAAATAAATACCACATTAGATCTTTCCAAGAGGTCTGAGCTGCCATGTATTCATTTTTCTCCCCACAGAAAGGTGAGAATTTCACCAATGTTGTCAGGTTACCTTCAAGTCTCAAGGTTGGATATTTTTCAGCCACCTGTTTGTTCCACACAGACCCTCAGGGGCCAAAACAGTATTCTCCAGGGAGTCCTCCAGCTATTCGCTGCAAGGGGTACTAAGCCCCTCCTGAGGCTGCCGTTTGCCAGGAACAACGCAGCAGCCTGACGATGTGCAGCCTCTTGCAGCGAAAACTGAGATAATGAAGAATAAATACTTTTCCACCTATACTGCCTTTTCTTGTATACTTCAGAAATAATGAATGCTTACATGTAAGTATACTTCCCAGGCAATAATGGTGTAGACCTATCAAGTTCAAAATACCCCAGTCCCTCAAAAAATCAGTGACTATCTATGTGACCACAGGCTGTGAATGGAAATTCATGGCTTAACCAATATCATGTCACACAGGACCAACTGCGGGAGTGTGAAATGGATCTGCATAGACACATGTCCCAGAAGAAAAACACATTTACAGCAGCCACATGTCCGCATCTACAAGCACAGTGCAGGAGGACTGTATAGGGTGGGAAAGTCTTTGCTCTCACGTACAATAACAAAATACTCTTCTTGATCTCATCTCCCTAATTCCCTTCCTGAAGTCCGGGCAGGACAGCCCAGAAGACAGAAAGCTGCCAGAATTGTCATGGAAACAGCAAAGCTTTTCTGCGTGGCATGGTGCCAGAACTGGAAGCCAGAACTCCTAGCAACAGCAAACAACTCTTTCCTCAGTCTTTCACTCCATCAAGCAAAAAGTGAAACTTGGGAAAATGGGGGGCAGTGATGGATGCGGGGTCTGGGTGGTGGTAATGGAGCAGCTCCTTTTCCTCCATGCCCACCACCAAGAGAGACACCGCCAGGGCACGGGGAAAGCTCCCTGCTCAGGTTCAGTTGGCTGCAAGGGTACAACGCAACCGGAGAGCAAGCCCTTACATTTCTTATCTGCAGACTTGACGCTGTTGAAGCACTAAACCAGACAGGCAAGCAGAGGCATTCTTTGCTGCCTGCTCTTGTAGCACAGAAGTATGGCCAATAACCCATTGACTCTTCTCACGTTGGCAAATGGAAGTGACTGGAGGAAATTCTCAGGGCATCGCACTTTCTGATGAAGGTCCATATCCTGCCCTGTGGGAGCGGAGATGTGCTCTGCTGGTGAGGAGGACTCAAAAGGAGTGAGAAAGAGAAAAGTAGCATTTCATTTTTGCTGATAAGCCTGAGCATGTTCAGTCAAGCAGCCTTTGCCCATGGGAAATGTTTTGATAGATTATTGTTGTGTTTTTTTCCCAAGTCCTTTCGCAACTGTGAGAAAAGTTAAGCATTAGGGGTTTTTTATGCCTTGGCATGCTGTGCCGGAATAAGAGAAATCTGCAAATAAAGGGGTGAGATGATGGAGTGTGACCCTGAACAAAGAGCTGGACACATACAGAAAACAGCTTAGATTGTGAATCATCAAGAAAGAACATAAGTAACCTTAGGTGAGCCCACATCTGTACCTCCTCTGCTAGAAGGAACTGCTTCAAGAACCAGATAGCAAACACGAGGACGACATGAATTTGTCTTATCCTATACACCTCTCACCCTAGTAGGTGATGGTCTGCTGTCCACCCAGAGGAAGGGAAGGACGACTGGCTTTGGCAGACCCTGCTGTCCTTTCCATGGCTCTTTCAAATGGAAAATGCCACGCGGCTCTCCCTGTGCCTCCCTCCTACCACCGCACCAGCTGGGACTTGACTTCCCTTGGTCCTGCCATCCCTGAGGAGATGCTGAAAGCCTGGTCCCACAGGCTTCATAGCCCAAGGCTTCGGCCCAGGAAAGGACAAGCTAGAGCCGTACAGACTCCATTGCAAGGACGAGGTCCTCAGAGGAAATGCTATCTGCATACATTTGAAAGCATGGTTATTTAATTTGTTCATTCTTTGCTCCTATTTTTATTGCTTACCGTTTAAATTATACAAATGAGGTTTTCTCTTGTCTCGTCCCCAGGAAGTCAATGCATTAAACAAAATATTAAAATATACTTATAATCACGGAAACTCTCTCATATATATTTATAATCTCTGAATTACTGGCATTAATGCAGAAGTGGTTTCTATGCACTTATCTCTTCTCAGCACTTACATGTCCACAATATACAGCACACAAAAGATAAACACATTGAAACTACCCATCCATTAACACATCTGCCATCCAGAAACAAATACAAGGAACAAATTTACAAGGAAAAGCCAGTGAAGGAGACAAACACAATTACAGTGATGTGTCTCCACCGCTGTCTGATCATTAAGGCCAACAATAAGAGAATTAAGTGTCATTCTGAAGACTCTGGCTACTTGGTGGCTGTTTCCAGATTGAGAAGTGCTAAGCAGAGAAAAAGAGCAAGGTGGAAAACCCACAGTGACCCAGGGCAAACAGACTGGCTTGTTGCCTGGGTGTAGTGCAGAAGCCCCCCAGAAATTCTGGGGGAACCACTGGTAAAAAAGCAGGAGTCAGTCCGTATTTTCAATGATTACATCCAAAATACTTCCCATTTCCAGAGAGAAACAAGACACCAAGAGCAGCCCTTGGCCATGACCTGCAAGAGAGGGGGTGTAGGAAAGGATGAAGGTGTTCAATGCTTCTCAGCAGATAGAGGAGCCTCTACCGGCTCCAGCCCCTCCATTGCTCTCCAGCTCCTGCATTTGTGCTCAGCCCCATCCCGGCCACAGTTTGGTGCTGCTTTCACAGACCGAGCTGTGCCCTGGCAAGGCGCTGGTGTCGGGATGCCTCCCTGAAAGCTGTGAGATGTGCAGACTGTCTCACAGCCTCCAGCAGCTATGAAGCCCATGGGATTTCCCTCTAAACAAACGCCAAAGTGATGGAAAATGACCTCTGCTACACATGAGTCTCACCCCCTTCTCATATTCGCCTTTCTTTTTTTTCCGGGGGAGGGATTGCTGCAGCTTTGTCCCAGGGTGGGAAGAGTTGGGCCTGGTGTATCTAATCAAGGAGCTCCTCCTTGTGCTCTAAGCACCAAAACCCTCGACACACACCACTCAGCTGGGGCATCTTTGCAACCCCATGATCAGCCCCAACACTGTACATCTTTCATTTTAAGATCTTTGAATTTTAAGGCAGGAGCTGCTCTCCAGCATGCCAGCTCAATAATCTGACTTATTAAGAAGCCCTCAGCCTCCAGTTCCCATTTCATATCAACACTTTGCACCCCACGCCACCGAAGCACCTGTTCTGCTTGAACCACCCAGCCACACTCACAAATTCAATCAACTGCCCTTGTGGGAATGACTCCCACAGTTGCACAAAATTTGAGGGATGTTACGAGGAATGGCCAGTCATGAAAGGCTGACCTTCAGCATCAATAACTACTGTTGCTAAAGCAGACTCCTTAGATGTTAGTGAGACTGACTGCTGCTCCCCGTAAGAGGCATTGATGCCAAGTGCACCTTGAGTGTGTATTAGCAATAAGTTATTGTAGGTACCTCTCCGTTTCTTCAATCAAAAAGCAATCACCCTCCTCCCTTCCCCATGGCAACCAGGGTTTAGTAATCGCCTCATCACCTATTCCAGATTGAGACTGAAATACATGTTCTCGAAGACTGAAAGCTCCAGTCTTTATTAATCTGCAAATATTTGTTACTCGCTTAGACAAAGCATCTTCCAGTCTGCAGGTGGATAAATGTTCCCTTCTCCAGTTTGAAGTATGGTGGGATGGGAAGAGCAGAGACGGTAAATATTTAAACAGCCTGCTAAAGGAAAGCCATGCTTTGAGACCCAGAAAACCCAATGCTCCACAGGTGGAACTTCCAACAAAAGAGTGAACAAAGGATCAGGAATGAAGTATTGCATTTCGGCCACAGGGAAGCCTTCTCATATCTTTTTTCTGCCTTTTGCAGGCAAGTTGACAGCCTGAGTTATCAAAGCATTTGCGCTACACAGAGGGCATTCTCATTTTGGGGCTGAAGCAGCAGAAGACATCTAAGCCAGAAATGGAAGTCTCCATTTGTTCCTTTACCGTCAGCTCTGGTTACAAGAAATTAGCTACTAGGACTTCCAGCCTGGCCAGAGATAAAACTAATGATGGATCTCTCGGCACTTGCAAACATGCTGCTGAGGAGTCTGAAAACAGAACGCTACGACTCTCCTCAAGGCATGACCGAGGATGCTGAGCACCCACTCGCAACATTTCTTCTCCAGAACCACTTGCTTCATAGGGTTTTTCTAACACTAGATTCTGGCCCAATGCAAAATATGAGCACTAACTTTTACTCCAAAAACATGAAAAGCCAGGGAAATTATATAAATTCAAACATGAACAACCACAATTTGGGCTTTTTTTTCTAAATATTTGTACTGTAAAAATGATGCTAAATAGATGTCAGGAGGAAAATAGGGAAAACTTAAAGGTATAAATGCCTTCTGGGGTAAAATTCAAGACCTGGTGAAAAAACTCTTTATAGAGGGGGAAGGAAGGAAGGAAGGAAGGAAGGAAGGAAGGAAGGAAGGAAGGAAGGAAGGAAGGAAGGAAGGAAGGAAGGAAGGAAGGAAGGAAGGAAGGAAGGAAGGAATTCTGCTGGATCATAAGACATGTGCAGTCCTTGCAGTAAACATAAAAGGCCTCCGATAAGAAACCGCTCAAACAAATGCGCTACATGGTGGCACCATCTACTGGGTGTCAACAGAAACAGCTGAGAAACAGAGGAATCAAAATCCGGAGTCCGTTGTTGTATCCAGCAGACACAAGTGAATGCAGAGCAGCGTTGGGCTATAACGTGGGACAGTCGACACGCAGGACGCCCAGAAGCATCTACAAAATCCAGAAGAGCTACTGGCTCCATCTCATGGAGTCTTCCCTACTGTAGTGCAAACAGGTGAGAGACCCTTCTTCGTAGGCTTTTTGTTTCTGTAGCTTTAAAAGAAAAGAGCAAAGTAGGACACATGTATTCTCTTTCTTGTGAAAACAGGAACCACATGCTAGCTTTTAACTAGGAAACACTATGTGCACATTTCTCCCCCTTCATCCAAGAAATATAAACCTAAGAGAACATCTACCAGAAATGTTAAGTAACTGCTTTTGAACTAGCTCTCTTTTAAACAACACACTGAAAAGAGTGTGGAGCCAATTCAGAAGGGTTTAAATTAAAGCACACAGTACACCTTCAGTTGATGTGTTGGGCTTCTGACCTGCCTAATCCTTGTGCTTTTTGGTGGCTCCAGGCCTCATCTTTGGCATGCACGAAGGCATTCAGCTCCTCTGCCACTTCACAGGGGTGGCCTCCCATGTCCTTGCTGCCCCACATCCCCAGGGTCAGCATGGATTTCCAACAAAAATCCTCCTCCCAAGCCCTGATCTCCCAGGTACTTGAGCTCTGCAGGACATGGACTTCCTCTCTGCTTCATCCTCTCTTCAAAGGCAGCTTCCTTCAACAGGAGCAGACCCCACAGTATTCTTACAAAGAATACACATCCTTCATCTTTTCCTTCCACATTTCATAGACTATATAAAGATTTACCAAACACTCACACCTTGCTACTATGGAATTAGATACTGTGCTAGTCACTGAGTAAGATAAAGTTACAAGCAACTGTAACAAGAAGACGCCAAATCGGTTTCGTCCTCCGTTATATTGCTTGACACTAACCCAAGTTTTTCACAAAACTGCTTTCAGGTATATGCCTGGAACATTTGATATCTGGATTTAATCTCCACCATCACAGATTCTGTGCCTCTTGAAGAAGTAATAAACTTCTCCATGACGCAGTTGCTCCAGAGATCCTTGAGATGATATGAAATGAAGTCATGCATTTTCCTAGGTCTGCTGCTGCAATGTGATACTTTGTTAGACCTACCAAGAAGCTATTAGTACTTTTATGGCCCAGGTCTCCATGCCAGTTGGGCATGTCACTGTGCCCTAGAGACACTCCAGTGTCCTGGGAGTGAATTCTGGGATATCTGAAATGGTGGTTCATTGTGTTTTCTCTAGTTCCAGCTCTGCAGGAAACAGCCCACGATTCCTAGCCCATCCCTAAATTGCGCCACACAGCCATTCTGTAAGCATCCCAGTTTAAAGAGTAACGTCAAATTAAAAATCAACTTGAAAAGAATAGAGTGTTAAAATTACTGAGTCCCTGGGCTCTACAAAGAAAAGCCATTAAATTTAATTCCCTTGCTTCTATAACATATCAGATAGACAAATTGAGAGGTTTTTTTTTTAGAATTCAGCTTTGAAATCTATTTGATGCCTCAGCAGAATCACTGCCCTGCATCCCAGGCCCACTCACATCAAGACTATAGCACTGTGTCTCAAGGAAGAAAAAGCGGAATTCCATGGGGATTTCTCATGAAACGGGATACAAGTTGTTCATTGTATGTATGATGACTTGATGAGATACTGAAATCTCCATTCCTTTTGTATATATGTACTCAACTACCAACTTTGCAAGGTGTGAGAGAAGTCTAGATTTCACCACATTTCCTGGCTGGAGATAAAAGCAATGCAGAAAAGATTTTCTGATGACTTCATGGCAATTTTGAACTTCCTCCCCATGCACCAGCTTGATGTCTCTCACGGGACAGAGACATGGATTTTGTTACTTATTTATGATGCAATCATTATTATTTATGGGGAGAAAGGCCTTGTCTCTGTTCAGAACTAGACTCCTCCAGTACCTGAGCTTATAAAGCAAACAGAAAAAACAGATTTTGTATGACCTTTAAACTTGCAAAATAATTAAAAAAAAAAATGCATGTAGCGATGTTTCTGGTTTTATTCCAGCTATTGATAATAACTTTTGCAATTTTTTATTTCCATTTTTAAGATCATCAGAAGGATATTACTTGAGACGATTTGTGTATCTGTGCTGTGGTTTACCCCCAGCCAGCAACTAAGTACCACACAGCCACTCGCTCACTGCCCCCCTTCCTCCCCAGCACGGTGGTGAGAAGAACAGTACAGAAAGGAAAACTCGTGGGTTGAGACACAGACAGTTCACCAGGACAGCAAAGAAAAA
>KL256939.1:312-82152 GCA_000699545.1 Podiceps cristatus
AATTGAAACTAGGATACTGATTAAAAGACACTGAGAAGGTGAAAGGTACACTTTACAGCAGGGAAAATACGACATGAATGGATTTGGAAAGGTGCTGCTTTAAAGGATCGGACTGATTGCTAAACGTCCACAAAAAATATTACAAAATATGTGAACTGGAATTCCTCTAGTGCTTGAACCCAGAAATGTATAGATGTGATCTGCAGGTGAATCAGATCTCTATTATGCTCCAGCAGGCAAAAACTGAACTGTGGACGTGCGGAAGGTCGGCCATGCAGCCTGGTGCTCCTGGAGGCAGGCAGGCCTCCTGCCAGCGCGCGGGGAGAGGCCGAAGGCAGAAGGGATCATCGCGGCTCCAGGGACGGGGCCCGGGGTGGACAGCGGCCGTGGAGACTGTTGGACAGCAAAGGCTCGACATCTGTGCTTTGACAAAGTGCCGCGAATCAGAGCTGCTGCAGGGATATTAAAAAGGCAACGGCCCCATTAGAGTGCTTACTTTTCTAGATCTGTCTCGGAGAAACACTGTCTTGAGTTTGTCTTGTACGCTGATAAAGCACCCCGTTAATAAAAAGTTTGCTGATTGTCTAAAGCAAATAGGTGGTTCATGGGAGCAGCAGAAAGTCTGGAATATCTTTAAATGGGCTACATATTAAATTCTATAGATGTTGGGCTTACTGAGGATCAAAGGCAAAAAGAACTGATTGATACTGAGCCCTTAAAAATCAATTCTTTAGGAAAATGCCTGCCCTTATTTAGTCTTTTGGAATAATAAATGGTGAAGTGATTTCAGCTGTAAAAGACACATTGTGGGCAGCTGCTGGTCGTGAGTTCAGCCTTGTGTTATTATTAAGAGGTAACAACAGCACAGATCTTAATTGAGGAATAACTGGTCAGAAAAAGAGAAGTTAAACATTTTTATGAGAAACTGTAGTCAGGCATAGACTATTTACCAACCAGGCCACACCTAACCAGCATCTTGGATTCATTCTCTGTTCCAAATAGCTTGGATGGTTCACACAGCAGATTTACCCGCAGAACTGATTCATCTTAAATAGCTTTTATTGTATTTTTAACTACTTTTAAAACTAAGCTTGAGAAGGGCTTAGCTAACTTGATAGTAATCTAGAAAGACAGAAAATAGGCCTTATTGCCAGTTTGTGGTTAATTATGGTAAACTCCTATCTGTAATTTACTCCCGCCTGTAATGGAAAAGAGAGTTTTGCTTGAATGTGCATTACATTACATGGGGTTACATCCCATGCGGTGACATGGCATTGTGTAACTCCATACAACCAGATCAAATGCGACATGTTTTTTCAATGTATCTGAACAGAATGCAGGGATATATTCTGGTAGAAAATACATTTACAGGGGACCCAGTTTGACAAGCCTGGTCTATCCCAAATCACAGTCTCTAATGGAAATACTAATCGTCATGTTTTTCTGCAACTCTTGCAGAAGCAAATCCAGAGTATCTTTTAATTGGGAGTCTGTCTTTATGGTCTTCAGATGTTTATAAATATGCACAACCTAATCTGATTAGGGCCAGACTCTACATGCTGCCTGCTCTGACGAAACGGGAGAAAGTTCTTGCCTGCAGCCTGTGAATTCTGCTCTATTCCATGTCTCTTCTGGTATTACAGCATCTGAGCACTTTTAATAAAGTATTAAACAACAGGCAATTCTTTGTTCCTCCGTCTTCTATTGGAGAAAGAAGTGCATGCACTAGTAAGTGGGTAAAGCTAATAGGAAGAGCTCTGAGGGAACAATTTAACATTTTTTTTTGTTGCAAAATGCACTTTAGTTGAAATAAAAACATTTGATGCAATGGTATCAATTTTATGGAGAATATGGAGCAGAAGGAAAAAGTAAGAAGGGATTCTTACAAAGCTTGCAATGCGTAAGCTTTTGGTTTTGAAGTGGAGATCTTTAAATTTATGCTGCTTTCAATATTGCAATAACTGAACTAAAATTTTTCGATGTAGGTGAATATAATATTTCAGTTGGTTAAAGGAAAGTCATGAGGAACTTCTAATTTTTCTGTCTTTCATCCCACATCTGAATTTAATCATATTTTAAAGTAGCATATTCCTTCATGAAACAGAATGTCTATCCTCCACACAGGTTCTGCTTGGGGAATTTCACTTACTGCTAAGCAGCTCTGGGCGATATTAAAATTGCCTAACTAACTTTCACATAGGTCTCGGATCGATTGCTTGGCTCTGTGCCTTCTGAACTGGCTAGCCAAAGACTTTGAATATAGGTTTTAATTTGGGCTGTCTGAGTACATCCTTCCATCCCCTTCATAAGATTCATTCTGTGCCTCACTTATATTGACTGCTACTAAGCCCTGTAACAGCTTCCAAATGAAATTTTGGCTCATCTGGTGTAATGTCATCTTATGAAACGAAAAAGGACAGCTCTTTAGGTGTCTGTATGCAGGTTGGGACCTCTTCCCACCTCCTCATTTCTCCTCCCCAAGAGGTACATAATATGACCGATGGTTGGTGATGAAATCATAAAAATTCATCACTTGTTCACAGTGTGGAAGTCAAGAAAGAATGAATGGTCAGGAAGACAATTTTTTAGTGTAAGGTAATGCTGACCTTAGGAGGAATAATTTGTGCCCTTCAGCATCTGCAGCTGTGTAATAGTCACCAGGGAGTTGTCTGACTCTGAATATATATATATATTATTTTTTTTTTAAGTGTCAGCCAAGTCAGAACTCCAAATGCAAAATGTATTACTCAGAAACACTGGGAGGATTTGTGTCTCTCTCCAAAGAACAGTGGTGTAGAGAGCCTCAAGAGATACAGATGTAATTGGGACATTTTCATATCCTGATGAGGACAGGCTCTTTGCAATGCTGCTTCAAGTTAGGGAACAGAAAATTGCTCTTTTTCTCTCAGACCTGCATCTGCAATTTCACAAGAAGGAAACTATCTCTAAAGAGAAATAAGTTGAGAAGCTTCTATAGGAAATACTTGAGTTTGCATCCAAGACAAAGGAATTCTGCAGAAATAAATGATGCTGTTGTGTGATATAAATGGATAACGATATTGTCCTGTAAACCTTTTATTAAGTAGATGAAATGTTCTTTACAGCATTATGTATAAACAGAAACACCTGTCTAAAATTCAGTAGTGTTTCTACTGAGTGAGGCATGTGCCAGTGTTGATGTTTCACTCATCTGTGGCTTTCAGTGTCCTCGTCTGTGACTTTCAACGCTGTAGCCCAAACCGAGTGTTGATATTGGCATCCACTGCTGAGTTTGGCACCTGGATGCAAAGGAACCACTGAAACTCTAGAACATACTGTAATTAGTAGAAGGGACGTATGATGGGATGGATGGGATGGACATATGCATGTCTTTTCAAATGGAGTTTTTGCCTCTCTTGAAACTCACCTGTCAGTGGAAAGCTGACAGAAGTCTATGTGAGATTTAAATCTCTCTAAAGCCTTGTGATAGTTCTAGTGAGACTTAAGCAGAGCATAAAAGTCATACACAGGCTGTCAGCACAAAACTCTCCCTTTGTCTCAGGAGCCACACTCCAGTTTCAGAGAGAAAGACGGGTGGAGAAGCACAATAGAAGTGGTAGATGTTTGTCAAGTGCAAAGCTAGGCCTCTTCTGCTCTGCCCAGAAAAGTCCATGAGGCAATAAAGTGCCATTTCTTTCTCACCTGAGTGAGCCAGGTCTGTCAGACTTTCTATTGACTCAGCCCTAATAACTTCAGGGAGATTCCAGGTTGTGACTGTGTCTTGCCGTCTGTGCAAACACCCGGTGTGTAATATTGCTCCTTTCTGTGATGGAGTGACTTTCTCATGGTCTGCCTTACTGCTTACTCGCACTTGTGATCCCTTTGCTAAAATTTTTCAGCTTATCCAAGGAAAATTAGTGGGTTATATTAGCACGATCATGAGTATTTTAAAAGCTGCAATGTTTCCTGCTTGCAAATGCATGCGTTGGAAAAATTAACAAGGCATACATATTCTGTATATCCTTATAAAGTCACCATGATTATTCAGAATCATATATCGGATCCCAGTCATCAGCTATACAGTTACAGCAGATCCGTAGCTGCTGTGTGACTTCACCGAAATGAAGGAAGAGCTATGTCCTCCTTTTTGTAGGCATAAAAATATTCATTTCCTTGTGCAAAGCAAAAAAGATCACCGCGTTAAGGGCAGAATACCTTCACATGAAACCCAGACTCCTGGATTCACAGAAAGAGCTGTGCACCCATGTTAAGGGCAGAATTTGGCCACCCTGTATAAATACAATTCAATAGAAATACGAAAACCTTGATTTCTCTTCCCTTGATTGTTCTAGTGAGACAAAATATCATCAGAAGGTGAATCACTCTTGCAGCTGATACTTGCCAAGACATGAAAAAATGGGGATGGCCTGTGAAATAAGAGGCAATGGGAATAAGGGTGAAAAAAAAGGAATTGTTCAAAAATACTAGATGCTATTGCATGATAATGGAAAATAATTACCAAAACCTAAGAATGTTGCATCTGGATTGCTGTCTGCCCTTGTGTGGAAACTCATATATGTGCTTAAAGTGTCATGCTGGAAATTAATGAAGATAAAATTAAAACACTTGTAAAGTAAAATATTACATGCCTTCTCGTAGGATTGAGACATACCACTCAAGAGGATTAGCTTATAAAAAGTCAGATAATCCTCACTGGTAGGATAAATATAACTTATAGAAATTCCTGAAGCATACTCTCCAGAAGCATTTCACTAAAATTAATTTAGCAATGAAATTAGAATTCCTTTAGATGTATTTTTCAAAAGTTGTTAAATATCTATCCAAGTCATACAGAGCATTATTTCCTAATGTACCTAAATTTCTTTTCTCTCTCAACAACATCAGGTGCCTGCTTGCAATTCTGCTCATCCCAGCAGTGACGGTGAATAAATAAGGTTTTGTGCTAGAAGTCTCCTTGTGAACTGTAGATAGAAGAGAGAGGCAAATAGATATATTTCTTGGTGTGGAGGAAATAGCGTTTGGCTTCAGTTTGCAGCCTTCTCTCTCTCTGGGATGTCTCAGCGGTGAACGGAACAATTCTCAGGTAGAGGAAGAGTGAGGATTGCTGCCTAGGACCGACAGCTTCTGACCTGTTATCTATTAAGGCTAAGTGAGGGGGCAGACTGATGAGTTTAAAATCGAAGGAGCCCCCAAAGCTGCATAATTAAACAGGAAAGATGGGGGCAAATCTATGAGGGAGAGAGGGAAATGCTCTTACCTTCCTTAAAAGCAGTCCTAGGAAGAACTGATGGTAACAGTTACTGAGAGAGCAGTGAAGGTGAACCCCAAGAGCAGAGACTGCAAAAGGACTGGACACAGCAGGTGGGTGACATATTGCCTTGGGGTGGGCAAGGCTAGGAGAAACAATTTCTGCTTCAGTGTTACTTGATGGGACTCTTTAAAGATCTCCAGAACAGGGGTGATGTAAGAAGCAGTGCTGGAGTTCAGGTGAGTATGCAAAGGCATGATGGAGGAAGGAGAAAGAAAAAGGTCGCTGTGCAGCTAAAAATTTGCAGCTGGCCATCAGAAAAGGTTGAAGGTACACAGAAACACCACAGAAGCACGTAAGGCACAATTTAGGATGAAAGAAAAATTATCTACTGATTAAGGGATGTATTCAGCATTAGGGTTCCTTTACTAAAGAGAGGAAAAAGAAATGGACAGGAACAAAAGCAGGAGTGATGGAACAGTGTCATAGTACAGGAAAAGGGAGGAAAGGTAAGACCAGAGCCTAGAACTGGAAGAATGCTGAGGTGAGATAAGGAAACAGAGACATAATAGAAGAAAAGGTTATTTTGGTGAAAATAAGGGAAAAGAGATGGAAAGGAGGGAAAGAAAAAAAGGATATATTAAAAAATGTGTCAAATTCAGCCCTTTGGGGAAAGGTTTGGGTCATTTTATGTCTTTGGAGGGCACTTGCAGTAAGTTGATCCAACCTGAGTACCTGCCTGAGAGTACTAGTCTTCAAGGACAAAGGCTGATGAGAGCTTTAAATGGAAAGCTGGGGAAAGAAAACTTGGATAACTAAGCGACATAAGGGTATACGGATTTCTGCGAGCAGTCGGGTGTGGGTGTCTAGCACATACAGCTGAAGAACCAGGTTTGGACTAGGAAGAAATAACTGTAATGTTGTCTTACCAGTGCTAGGAAAAAGCAAAATGGATGAACCTGAGAAGCTGGAGCAGTTTGTAGAGCCAAATAAAAACCGTTTAGAATACAAACCATAGTGAAACAGAAATTGTGGCTTGAAGGGGTAGGCTGTTCAGAAGACAACACCAAGAGGAACGTGCTTGAGTTGTGATGTACATCAATGACATGAGAAAGTGCAAAGAAAACGGGAGAAATGTTGTGCGTCAACTGGGTTGGTTTCAAATCACTTTCCTGATCAATAGTAGAAATGTTATATTGGCAATATACTGGAGGCTGACTCTAAATCTCATCTTTGTATTTGAGTATGGAGAAAATTCTGTATCGTACTGAAAAGATGTATGCTGTCAGAAGTGGCTGCTGTGAGAATATTTATCTACCCAAATACACATTGAAGAAGAAATGTTCCTAATTATGATACAGCCCAATTGTTCCTTCCTCACAGGGTCTAAGAAAACAAAAAAAGTGATTCTATTTTACAGATGCTTAGTTTGGACAGACTTTTGTTCAGGAAATAAATCAAAATTCAGATATCATGAGTGTATGGAGTTTCCATTGAATAGTAAGGTAAAACTAAGTAACTAGGCTTTTCCATTTAAAAAATGTCAGCTTCAACATCTCTGCTTAATAACGAGAACACAATTGCAGAGCTGGGATAACTTGAATCCAGTGAAATCTTGAGTTTGTTTAAATAAAAATTACAAAGTGCCTGGTATGTGTATTTGTGAGTCAAGGGGGAAAATGTTACAGGGAAGTTCACTGGATTTACCTGGCTGAATGATGCATGGTCTGGAAAATATGATTTATATCAACCGATTTAAAAATATCTTAAAAATATCTATTACTACTTAATTTATCCAAAGGAGAATTAAGAGGTGATTTATGAAATATCTGCATGGGTGGAAAAAACTGCTCTTGAAAACCAGTATTTTAGCAGAGAAAGGTACAGTGACATCTAATGCTTAGAAGATGATGCTGGACAAATTCATGTGAGAATGAATGTGAAACCTGTTAAGCAATGAAGAAATAATATGAACAAGTGCACATGAAATTGATGTTTAGATGTATTGTAAACCAAATTTTTATTTTTCCATTAAGCAAGGGTTAGAAGCATTCCTAATGTTTATTTGCAAATTTCCTGATTTTAAAATACACTTTATAATATAGTTTGAACTTATGCACAAAAATATCTTTTTCTTTTTTGGACATGTTCACAATTTTTTTTTTTCTTTTATGTGTCCTGAGAAATGGACTCTATTATAATGTGATAGGAATGATTTAAACTGAATCAGGACAAAGCAACAGGGTAGATATGAGGCTGTGACTGCACTAAACCCATGCATTAAGGTTATGGATTATTATTTTCTATGACACCAATCTTTATGTCATGTTTATCACTGACATTCATATTCATTTATTTCTATCCCATGGCCCAGAATCCTCAGCTGTCAATTGAATGCAGGTATTCCAAGCAATGGCAAAATAAAATTATTTATAATGACTCCCAACAGTCACATAAAATTAGTTTGCGATTTGACTGTTCACTTACATCATGACAACATTGCCTTTGCGTAGGTTCAATGGGTTAAAGGAAATCTCTCATGCAATGTAGAATAATTTTATGTAGGCAATGGATTCATATTTATTTCGCCTAGCTATAAGGGCACTCTTCTAGGTCAGTAAAAAGCTCTCAGTCTCTTTTTAGGCAAACTTCTTCCTGAGGCTGAGGAGCGAATCCCACAACTGAGTAAATATTTTATTTTCATATATCACCACTAGCACTGTAATACAAACTTTTCAAGGTAAATAGCTTCAGAAATTGCAATTGTGATACCCGAATGGCATGCCTATCCTTTGAAGTCAGACTTTGCAGTGCCGAATGGAAAGTAAATAGTGAAACCTAAAGTGCTTTGGGTTTTTCTAGTTACTGTAATTTTGGTCTGACAGCCCTGGGTAAGCAGAAACCAGAGATGACAAGAGGCAGCCTTCCCGCGGCGCAGAGCTAATGTACTGCAGCCGTAAGGAAGATGCCAGCCTGCACGTGGTGGTGTTGCTTATTTGCCTACAAATAGTTAGATTCTGTGAAGGGAATGTTTGTCCGGAGGAGCAGGACAGAGATTCACCCAGCAGCCATCCCAGCTGAAAGACCTTCAGATTAAATTAAACACAGAACAAAAGGTGATCTTGTGTTTAGTTTAAAAGAACAATAGTTCCTTCCTTTTGGAATCTGAAGGAATAAAATCTTAGATACGGTGTTTAAGCGCGTAACTCCCATGTGGTATTAGTCACAAATCCATTTTTGGCACTTGGATAAATGACCTAATTTTCAGAGAGGTTGGAACACCTAATTTTGATTACCCTTTTTTGTAGTTTTTCCCTTTGTAGCTCAAGCCCAGGTCACTGGATAAGACAACAGCAGCTGGCCGAAGACCTTGCAGTGGTCTGTAGGCCGGAGGGACGTCAGCCTTTGCCCGGGGACCGGACGCGGAGCGGGTGGCACGTGGCAGCAGAGGGACGTCGCGGCCCTGCTTCGTGCAATGCTGGGCACGCGGTGGTTCAGAAGCGCCAGCGCTCTGTGGGCGTGGTGAAATGGGGTTTGAAGAAGGTGGGTTTTTAAAAGAGGAGGCACGGTAAGCGGTGCCCTGCCAGCTCACAGGAAGTTACGTGGTATTGCGACACTGTAAGAGCGGAATCGGCCTGATTCTCAGAGACTCACTGCAGTTAATGAAACAGCAAAACACTCCAGTATGCAATGACTAAACCTTTAATTACCTCTCTGAAAGATGGAGAGAGGCTAAAATCTGACAAACATGTTTAATTGCTGGCAATTACAAAAAAAAAAAAAAAAAAAAAAACAGAACGCGAAAAAAAAAAAAAAAAAAAAAAAAAAAAAGCAGATCTTTTTGAAACACAGCAGGTATTTTGCAATATCGTTTCAACACTGTGATGACAACTGCGCTACTCTTAGGAAGTGGGTGACAGGAGATTTCTTCCATTAGTTTTGGTGGATTAGGATCAGGCCCAATGTTGCAAGGAATGAACACCTTCAGCGAAAGCATGGTGTGGGACTGGTGGGAGTTCATGCTTGGAGGGGTTCATTTCATCCGTCTCTTTGGGAAAGGAGATCCCTGTTTGTAAGACGTGGCTTTTCTTTGGAAATGACCGTGGGCTACACCACAGAATCGTGGCTTGCATTTACGGATTAAAGCCGTCCCCTTCGCTTCAGTAGGATTTCTTGCAGGTGAGTAAATAACCATGGCTGTCATATTGCTCCCAAAACTCTACAGTCCTCTGTTTATCTCAACTTAATTTCTTACGAGATATTCCATGAAAGCATGTTACAAAATAGTCTTTATAAATTATTGGCAAAATTTGAAAGAGAGGTAAGTTTTTCACTGATTTCTGTGTTCAGTCAGAGTAATAGTGATAAAAAGGTGGCATTTCCTGTAAAATTGGCAAAAGCAGAAAAAATAATCTTCCAGCTGATTTAATATGTGCTGCTGAGCCATTGATTCAGTGTCCCTAAAGTTTAATTGATAATGTAATTTACCAAAATTTCATAGTATGCCACCTAAAAGTGCATCTAATCTTACTGAAAATAGATAGAATGGATTTAGAACATGGCTGAAAAGATCAGAGATTACCCAGGAGAGGGAATGAAACACCATGACTTTGGGCTGTACTCAAGAAGAGAGGTTTGTTAGGGACTCAAGTCATTCCATGCTGATTATGTGAAAAATAAATTTTGTAACAGACATGTAACCAGCCTGTTGTAGGTGTTTTCCATATCCCCATGCTCCAGTATCAGCTGAGAACCTCATCATCTTCTATATATTTAGTATTTCAATGAAGTGGGAAAGCACTGTTATCTCCAGATGAGGTTGGAGGAAAAGGTTCTCAGATGAATTTACAGATGGGGAGGCAAGGCACAGAGAGACGAGGCAATATACCGAAATCTGGGGCAGAGGAAAGAAGTGAATCCAGGTGTTCCTGCTCTCTCACCCATCCTTCCTCTGTCAACTGCCATTTGGCTGGGAGATGAAATTCATCCTGATGCAGACACAGCACCAAGCGCCTGCAACCCTTGAGCTCTTTGGGAATTCAGAGACTGATGGCTCTAGCACTGATTCCTTCCCCTAAGTCAAACTCACCTTTGGCAAAAATGTGACGTGCAGCCACGGCAAGAGAAGATTTTTGCAGATACCTTGTCAGATGAAGGCTGGCATTTACAAAGGCATGAGACCCTGCTCTGAGATGCAATTAGTTGAAGCATCCTAGCTGAAGCTAGGTGGGTCATCTGGCCTCTAAAGCCCTTCACCTGGTTGTCAAGTCTTTAAAAAATATCAGGACCCCAGTGGCTGGGTACAATTACAGGGAGAGTGGTATTGAAAGCTCGAGTAGGAGAGAAGGCAGTTTGTCAGGTGTTATACTGGAGGGTCTGCAAAGTCCTTGGCAAACAGAGGAGAGGGGATGTGGTTGATGAGGTGAATTTGTTTTATGTATTTTGTCTAGGAAGAAATAAAGCTGGAAGCTGGGAGAGAAAGAGGCTGAAACCCTGCAGCTAGGCCGTGTTGCTGAGTGTGTGCCTGCGAGTCTGCGGGGCTGCACCTGCTTGGGGGGAGCTCCCGGCGATCCGCAGGCAAGGGAAACGCATGCTGTGGCTGTGGGAAGAACTGGCTGGGGCTGCAGTGGGACATTTAACACGAGGCTGTTACGTTTTACTGTGATATATAAGCTATTTAGTGTGTTATACATTAGGATGTGATGCTGATAAAATGTCCGTGTTTGTGGTTTTATAAGCCAGAAGAAGACTGTAGAATTTTACACAATGGACCATTACTCCAAGCTCAGTGTCTCTAACTTCCACTGATGAGATGACAATCCGCATCTGCCACTGTGCTTTTAATTACAAAATCACTCATTAGGAAGCCAAAAGCTTGTCTAGTGCAGTACCTCAAGCTAGATTTGCATCTGTTCCCTGGCATGCCATGTGCTTTTACGTGGTGTGAAGAGTGAGTGCTGTGTCAAACAGTGGGGTTCAGGTTTGCTGTGGTGGCCTGGGCCTTGGCAAAGGCATAGTGGTCCATCCATACCTTAAATATACCAATCTGTGCAATGGGAGGATGAAAACTAAATCTCACCTGAGGACTGCCCCGTAACCACCATGCAGTGTGTCAAAATCGCTTGAAGTCTTGAAATCTTGCTGTTTTATTTCTTAGGCTGGGTGGCTCCTCCAGTAGCGTCTCTTATCTCTAGGCAGTGAAGACGAGTGATTTTTTCCACTGCACGTCTGGATTTGGCTGCTGACATAGCAGGAAGAGCTGTGAGCTTGGACTGGTGGACTTTTCATCGCCACTTATGCCTCCATCTGGGAAGCCTGTGTGCCTCGAGAAGCAAACCTGTGCCGCTTCCCTCCAGCGATGAGAAACCAACATGGAGACCCTCATTCCTCCTTGTTTAAGAAGGTTCGTATCTACTCGTTTGGTTTTTACACAAACGGATTTTGTGGGGAAGCTGAGTGTCTGTGTCACATCAAGGTCTTATTGGAAACATCAGGTCACAGTCAACCTGCTGATGCCTTCCCTTTGACACAACACAGGTGCTTTTTCTTTTATTCTGGAGCTACCCTTACGTGCCTGTTTACTGGATGGAGTGTTTGCCATTGGTAAGAGAGGCACCACTATTCATTCTTTTCCATCACGTACATACATGCGTAGCTATGTATCATACAGCTGTCTCAGCTACAAGCTCATAAGAGAAGTGATGAAAAGTCATTCCAAAATGAAGGTTGATTAAAAAAAAAAAAATCAACAAAAGAATTCATATTTGATTTTGGTTTTATTTTCTACTAGTTGCTACTGATTACTTCTAGAGTCTTTCTTACTATGCACAACAATAAATATTTACCTGACACCACAGTGCCACACACACTATACCGTAACCCGTGCAATACAAATATCAAGTGTCTGGGATTTAACCACAGTAAACTCTATAGCCATGAGACATTTTTATTTCCAAGGTCTTGTATTCCTTTTAGAACCATAATGGAAAGAACAGATTCACAGCTTTGGAATTCATTCTTTCTTGGTCTGAAACAGCCTGAATTTCATGACATTCAGACATGTAGAAAGTTCACCTTTTCTCCCCCAGGCATTTGAGAATGACAAATAACTGTGGCGGTGGTGGTGGGGAAATCACTTTTTACTGTTATTATTATTACCTGTCTTACAAGTAATGGTTTATATTAAATTCTGCTGCTTTTTTAAAGTTATTACTTGATTAGGGCTGTGAGAGGAAAAAAAATGTCAAAAATATGGTTTAGATAGAACCAAAAGCGTTTAAATGAAAACCAAGTATTACCAATGCTGGTCAAAGAAAACTTCTTCCTGAGCTAGTAATAAATCAGTTTCCTTCCATGATGGTCATATGCAATGGAAGTAAAGCAGTGCAGACAAAAGGACTAGTCTTGACTCAAGCACCTTTCCCAAAATGATGCGGCAATAACATCTCCTTCCATTGAAACAGTCCAGCTCACCACCCACACATCCAGACATAGGTGATTTCAACCTGCAGCCTCGGGTCACAAGGAAAACTAATTTATATGGATGGCAGGGTGGCTGGGAGTCTTTACGATCTTCTGTTCATGTTAATTTTTTCCCCTCAAATACAATTTGAAAAGATTGTGACTAATTTTAGAATGATTAGTAGAATATTCCCTAGTAAATACATAGGAAAAAATTAAAAATTTTTAGGGTGGTTCATTTTTAAATAGTGAGACTACTGCGGCCATATGGTTAGATGTTGCCACTAGGTTTCATATAAACCAAATAAAAATGTACAGCTGTGCTGAGAAGTTATCATTGATACTGTGGTAACGGCTAAGAAGCTCCAGTTATATACAGAAACCAATTATACTCAGCACCGTGTAAATATCGACCAAAGACTTGATTCCTGCCCTTATAGTCACTTCTAGTCTAAGACAAGAACTAGTAGTAGCAGATATAGTACCACAGTAGTGGTAGTTGTACCAGACAGACAGGGAAACACAAGGAAATAATTAGGTAAGAGTAGCCAGAGGGGGAAAAAAGGCATTATATTTACTATCAAGTTTTTTCCTGTGGCTATCCCAGGAAAAGAGACATTTCTAGAGTCATTTGAGAGAGACCAACGAGGTGGGTTTGCTGATATGTACGGGAGCTTCTTCCAGGCATGAAGGTCGGCATGGGAGAAAGGGCGAAGGTGCTCATTGGTGAGCGTAACAAATGGGTGATGATGGCAGGCACCGCTGGCTGAGCAGGGGAGAGAGCTGACATGTTGATAGCATAGAGAAAATGATAGGTGGAGTGTGGATAGGTCATGAAGGGCCTTTGGAGTGAAGATGAATAGCGTATGCTTGATGCAGTGCCAAGTTCACAGATGATTCACTGTTTTCTTTTCTGAATGTCTGAATTTCCACATTATTTTTATTTGATTAATGTTATTGAATGCTTTTGACTTATTTTCCTATAATAACAAACATTCCATTCATTTTACAAGGAATCTATTCAAAATAATTGATGGATCCTGTGAGCTCAATGAAGTTGATGTCATGACACGCTGGAACATTTCTATACTATCAGTTACAGTGGCTCAGTGCACAGGAAAGGGTATTTAAATTGCTTCATATAAATTGCTTGATTTTTCTTAGGTAAAAAGCATCAAGCAGGTTGTGGTAAGCTTGAGATAGGTAGTATTAATTGCCTGGAGAAAGATTATTAAAAACAATGGTTAAAGATTGAATGCTACCCAAAGGTAACATCTGGTAGTTGAGTTTGTTTGGATGTGTCTACTTTTTTAACTTGTGATATTACATGAAGACTTCTTTTTATGCCTTTCCAAGAATTGAAGTTTGGTGTGGAGAAACTGATCCCAAGATGCATTTTGAGTAATGAATGCACTGAAGAAAACACTGGGTATACTTTTTCAGTCTCATGTTAGCTGTTAACCTCCCTTCTCTGAGGGGGCATGGGCAGACATCCACATGGTAATGCAATGGTCTTTATTTGTCCTACTTTGTACTAGTGCCTGAGTGTTCAAACTAGATAATCGTACTATTTATGCACAACTCTACAAGAAAACTACCTTTTCACCCTTGTTTGGAAGCCAGGATTGTCTGTGGGCTATGTCTATGTGCAGCACCGCAAGTAATGAATCTTTGGTAGAAGCATCTCGTTGGTACATGAGAACAAAAATTAAAGCACCTGGGAACCTCAGTTTGACCAAAGATGTCTCCAATTCTATGAGCAGCCAGCAATGTTCATAAGGTAACATCTTTACAAGTGGCTAACTTCCGTTTAAAAAAGGGAAAGCAGTCCTAAAGCAGTCTATTAACCATCTTACTGGTGCTCCAGCTGCTGATAACGTCAAAGAAAATGTTAAATGTCTTCATCTGTGTAGGATGAAGCCTGTAACCCTGAATGAAAACTTTCAGATCTTGGTGAGAATGTGCTTGCCAGCGTCTCCATTGCAATAGCTTTGTTCAGAACATAGCAATCAGCTGGAATTTATCCATGAACCCTTTTTATTAGAAGAATAGGAAAAAGATGTCTATGCAGCGTAGTTTGATAGCAGGGCACTGAAGTGCTATATTCTTACATGTATATTACATGAAAAATCTTTATGCTGTTCATTCTTATCAAAACTGCCTGTAGACCTTTTGCTGTCCTGATCATGGGCAGCTAAGTTCTGCTTTCCTTCGCACCCCACAACACATGCCTTGTAGCGATGGAAATCAGGGACGCTTTGTGTTCTGAAAACCCACGAGACAGAAATGACAAGATCATGTTGTCTGGAAACTGAGATGAAAAAAATGTAGTGAGGGAAGAATCCTCTCGATTTCAGGACTATGTGTGAATGTGAGGAATCAAACCAAGTGTTCCCACAACATTCCTGAAGCCAGTGTTTTTGAGTTGGTGGAATGACACTGATTTACATAGGTCTAAGATACAGCCCTTTGAAAAGGTGAATTCATGCCCTTTCCTTGAATGCTAAATACAGATTTCAGTACCAGAGCAAAGGCATCTAACTTTAACAAATTTGGCATGTACCTTCTTCTCTCTGGACTTCCATAGCACCCCAAAAGCAGACAAGCTCCTTCAATAATTGTTTTTGAAATATTACAAGGCTAAGAATCTTTGCTTTTCATATTTGCTTTTAGGAGGACTTATATATAATCCCTTTTAAATTACTGTGCCACTGGAAGTTTGCATGATAAGGTACCTTATAAATTAGACTGTATTATATTGTATTGAAAGTCGAAATATCGGCTAGACGATATCTTATAATTAGAGTTTGGTTTCACCATCGATGTGGAAGTGTTGACTGCTCCTCAGCCTGAAAGTACTGCTCTCTGCTTAATGTAGATACCTGAGTAAATCCCTGTATCTTCAAACTCCACATATTTACAGGTAAGGTTTCTAGAATGTAGTATTTGGTTTTGTTTTTGGTTTTTTTCTCTCTCTCTGTATTTTTAGGCAAATGAAGGCTGAATGTTAAATTAAGATTTTCAGAAACAGGAGCCTAAAGGTTTTTTTTGGTTGTTTTTTTTTTTTTTCATATATTTGTATAGGGCCCTCTACAGAAGAGCTGGACACCAGATGATGCCTTTAGTTACTATCAAGAGTTACTGACTACTCAACACTGGGAACAGTCGACTTTTTTTGCCAAAATATGCAAAAAGATGACCAATACTATGGACCAAATGGTTTATCTGCATCAAAGTGAGTGTTTCTGGTTCAAATTCTACCCATGTGTAGGACACTTTGGCACCTTTCTTTCTGTAAGCTTTCAGTGTAATTATGTATTTTTCTTATAATGGGCCAGGACCAGTTTTAGTATCTGACCAGTGTCAGTTGAGTCTTTATAAGACACAGCTAGAAATCAGCAGCAGTATGAAGGAAGGAAGAATACCTCATAAAGAATGAAAAATAGTAGAGGATTTTGAAAGCCACAGATGTCCATTCTCATGCAAAGTGGAACCAGTTTTGAAATTGGGTTAACTTAATAGGCTGTGAATTATACAAGCTCTTTAAGTTAATCTGATTTCATAGCCACCTTAGTGTATCCACACTTAACTGTCTGAGGACCAGAGCACAGGTCCTTTGAAGTGTCAGATGAGGTGGATATTGCTGCAAATTTCCATGCCATCAGAGGATGTTGCTGGTGGGATCTGCTACTGAAAGGTATTTGAACCTCAAACTATGACATGAATAGGTTGGTGCAGAAGACGTCATTGCCAGCACTCATTTGCTTGGAGTGATGACAAATGATTATGCTGTTTCTTCCCATTGTGTGCACAGTTCTCTGATGTTATTCCATCCTCTTTGCTATATCACAAAGATCATTCAGTTTCTGATTGAAGTCCCTGGCATCTTACTTCCAATGCCCTGCGGCATTAACACATTGCATGATTCTGTTTCAACATCCTTTGCTTCTTGGCAGAGATTTCCTTCTATATTCCAAGCCTAGACAGTGCATGAAAGGATTTCTGAGCTTTTATACAACAATCTTGGCTGCCTTTTTTTCTTTTTTTCTTTTTTTTTTTTTTTTTTTTTTTTTTCCCAAGGTGGTAACTAACTAGTCTATCTCCCCATTAGCTGTAATGAAGACATGAATTACACAGAGAGGTTACCTGAAGGTAAATGTCCCTGTAGGATTCAACACAAATGTTGCCAGAAATAAAGCTTTTTGGTAACAGATTTTTTTTTGATAAATGAGAAATGTAAAACCTTAGATTTGTTTTATCCCAATTCAAATGAAAAAAACCCATACGTGTGTGCGTATGTGTATATACATGTATATATTCAACCCTCCATGCACTTCTCTGATTGAACTTTTTGTCAAAGCCAACGTTACTTCTTAAAACAAATATTTTTTGTGAGATGGAATATTTTTTGTGAGATGGAATTTTCTTTGGGAAAAACAATCTTCAAACCTTTTCATATGTGTTCCAAGCAGAACAACAACAGACTGATTCTATGCTTGAAACTGCTTGGAAGGCATTTTATACCAGTCCATCCAAAAAGACTGTGTTACAAAGAAGTAGTATGTCGGATTCCTCTCTCTGGAAAGACTAATAAATTTACAAGTACTCAAAAACCTCCCAAATAACCACTTCAGTCTTTCCCAGCCTAATGCAGAGCACATTAGATAATGAAAGTAAACAGAAAACACACACACCAATATTTCCTGTAGCACATAACTGCATCCTCACCTAAATGCTAATCACAAGCTGATACTTGCCTGCATAAATCTAATCAGTTTCTTTCAGAATTGCATGAGGAGTGATTCCTTTCATCCGCATGGGAAAACATCCAAATCGAGTATCACATTTGTGTCCTTTAATAGCGCTGTTTTCTCTGAAATATACAGTCACGGGCTCGCTGCTTCTCACAAGTGTCCTGATAGCAATACGCTCACGCTCGTTTTAATTTCCTCGCATCCAGCTCTGAAGGCAGAAGGGGTTTTAAGTGCCTAGACATATATCCTGCCAGGTACTGAGCAATTCAACTCGAAGAAGGTGTTTTGTCACTGTACGTGGTTGGTTGATATTAGGTGTGATGAGATACAGAAGCAGGACTCTTGGCTGATGTAAACTAGTGCAGCTCCTTTCAAAAGAGATAATTCTGGTCTGCTGAATATCAACACTGTAATACAGTTGTGTTGATTGCTCGGGGATTGCTTTTAAAGCAGGAAAGGTAGAGAAAACCTGGGGCTTAAATTTGATCGGTTTTGTTGAACTTCTCCTTCCTAATGAGGGTTCCTGCCTTGTCCACCCTGGAAAGGGAACATTCTGTCCT
This sequence comes from Podiceps cristatus, assembly GCA_000699545.1. NCBI lineage: Eukaryota > Metazoa > Chordata > Aves > Podicipediformes > Podicipedidae > Podiceps > Podiceps cristatus. The sequence continues at coordinate 18,336 of KL256939.1, forward strand.
CTGCTCGGCACAGGCACGGCTCTGCCTAGCTACGTGCTTCTCTGCAGTTTCGGGTACCTATTTTCCACGTTATTATGTAGTAGAGGGAATGGGGAAATACTTTCGTCGTGTTGCTCCCCAGCAGAAGCTGTCTTCAGCTTGGTGAGTGCAAGCACTGGGTGGAAAAGGCGCAATCTTACAACCTATAGATTGTATAACTGCTGCAGGTCCCAACATGAGTGCGTACCCAGCTGTAGGCACGGGGAAATTTGGAGGCTGAAAAGGAAAACATCTATAGATGTTAGGAAGAGCAACTCGGTTTCTGGGCTCCTTTGATCTCAACTGAGTTCAGTTTCAACAAACTGGACTTCAGAGCCTCTGCTCTGCCCGAGCCCGGCAGCGGCCTGTGTTCCTTTCCCCATGGCCAGCTGCCACTCTCTGGGCATCGCTCCTCAAAACGGGTGAGGAGCACGGCCTCAGGGGGCAGTTGCTATGGAAAAATGCTGGTTTAGGTATCATGGCAATGGAAGCCATAAAGGGACTACAGGAAACAGCGAAGGAGAATTCGATGGTGGTTTTGGTTTATACATGAATGTTAAAACCCATTAACATTATCTCATCTCCTTCAGGCACGTAAAAATAAAACTACCATTTTTACATTAAAACTAGTATGAAATTTATTAGAGAATTAGACCTAAAATAGAATAACAAATGTTCTGTGCATCTTTTGTTTCTCACTTTTAAAAGTTGCATGGATTGGCTGGTGCACATTTTTTTTTTTTCTCGTCAAACTCCCCAAAAAGCAATTATGTAAGTCCTCTTTACATGTGAGTCACCAGCATTGTTTCGTTTTATAAAATGAAAATGCTTTAGCACTGAATTGCCTCTGAGAGTGCAAAAGAGCATGTATAAACTCAGGCTGCTTCTGCTTTACCCCTTCATAACTCAAAAGTGGTTCAGTAAATTATACTATATACATATAATATATATAAACACCATCTTTTGTTATTGAAGAAAAGTAAGGTTAAGGCTTACTCGTGCAACTAAAATGAGTTGTTGAGCACGCTTTGATAAACCATTGAAGGCAAGATAAAACTTAACAGAAAAAACGTTTTACTTAATATTTACCAGATAATGTTATTCCCAATATCTTTAAAGCAAAAGTACCTTAAATCTAAACTCCAACTTTGTGCTCTAAGAGAAATTGGAAGAGGTCATGTTTTGAGCATATGTGTAAAACAGCATTCCATAATTGATTTATTAACATATGAGGTCATATTTATGATTTTCTTTTTGAAATATATGAAAGCAAGTGATAACTGTATAATCCTGTATGATCTATTCAACAAAAATCTGCTTCAAAAGTCCAAGAAAAGAGGGAGGGGGGGAGGGGAGCAAGAAAATGAGCAGAGTGGGTTTTTGTAATGGTTAAAGGTTATTCTCCCCAGGACAAATTAGTGTAATTTGTATTTGGTAAGGATCATATTGGATGTTTTATTTGCATTCTTTCACATCTCAGGAGAGGTGTTGCTAAATAGGTCCAAATGGGATAAAAAGGGTATTTTTTCTTTAAATGCAAACAGTGCAGTTTTCAGACTACAATGTCATAGCGTTTATGGGGCTCAGGAACGCTACCTTAAGAAGAGTCTTGATGCCCAGGACTTTTTATGCTGCTGTTTTTTTTTTTTTTTTTCTTCCTTTTTTTCATCTGTGAAGTCTTTTTCTGCATATAATTTCTGAAATGTGAAGCACATGCTTGGTTGTTCTGTAGCACAGGTCCCTCTTCAGCAGCCCCTACTCACTCTCTATCAACTTCAAAACTCCCTTTGAAGTCCCGCGTTTTGCCTGAGCCCTGCGTGCTGCAGAGACGATGGCTCCTCCACTGCGTGTTCTTCAGGGCAGCGACTGCCGTGGCACGTATTTGCCTGGGGCCCGGCCGTGCTGGGCGCTTGCCCCTGGGCTGCTCTTGTCATAAGAGTCTTTAATCACCGTTTAAATACACAATTTGATCCAAACGGTGACTCCTCCGTGGCTGGCTACAGTTTAGTTGCCATTTCTGGGTTCAGGTCCGAGAGGCGCGCTTGGGTCCTCCCAAGCTGTGGCCGCTAAGATCACCCAAACTCCCAGCAGTCGCTTATCTGTGCTTCCCAAGGCTCCACAGGGGCTGTGCGTGATCTGGTGTTCTGCTTTGGTCTGGGATGTTGTTACAGGAAAACAACGAATTTGGCATATGGGTTGTTTTTTGTTTTTTGGTTTTTTTTAAGAGTGAGCCTAGGATATTACTCTTAACTATGAGATTCCTTGAAGTTGTTCAATTATCAGACACGGTATTGACCTTAATGGAGATCATGGAAATGTCCTGATAGACACTGTCTCCTAATTTGAGCAGACCCTACCCTAATCTGAGTATCCAAAATTAGTCTGAGTATACCCTGCTCACACGCTGGAAAGGGCATGTGGAGTCCCTTGTTGGTAACTCATCCTGTCTCCTTGTCACTTGCTCCAGTAGCAACCTTGAATCTTGCTCACTTGCTCAGCATTTTGGGTACCTTGTACTGGGAGACTATTTTCCTTCGGAGGCAGCGCAGCAGTTCAAGGTGGCATAAGGTTGCAGACCTGATGGTCTCCCAGCGGTAGTCTTCCCGGGGAGTGACAAGTGTCTCCCTTGGGCAGAGCTGCTGTCTGGAATGCTATTTAATAGGCTTATCTTGGGCAAGCTGAGACATGAGTCAAACGTATAATATGAACCAGAGTTCGTAATTTCATACAAACAACCCTCTCTCAGTTACGATCTGCTCTTAAAGGCTGCTGAAGGATTGAGCTCGGTAAAACAAAAGAGAAGGAAGGACAATGTTAAATGAAGGGAAAAAACTGATTTTCTACAAAAATGTTACAAGAAAAAAATTGAAATATGCTTGAAGGTGTTCAACCAGCTGTACAATTGATTAAGAATAAGCTGTGAAATTTTCATGGTTTATTTAATTTTTAAAATAATTTTTAAAACAAAGGATTAACTCTGATTTATTTACCAGCCAAAGTAAAGATTGTCCTTCAGAAAACTCATTTTAAGTATGGAAAAGTTTCTACACAAGAGCTAAACTTTTGACAGCTTTGTGGATTGAGGAATCTTCTGTTGTGGAAGCAATTAATAAAAATCATAATTGTGCATCTCTACAGACTTAATTTCAAGACTTAGGTGTTTCCAAGAGAAGCCCTTTATACCTAATTGCCTTACCATTTCTGGAAAATACTTTGTTGGTGCTCTAACAGTTTGTGTGTTGGCTCCTGTGGAGAATATTGTGATATTTTAAGATGTTGGTATGAGCTTTGGTCCATACCCTCCTATGTACTTTCCTACCTTTTTCTGTCTTCTAAGTTGCCGTGATTTACTGTTCAAATTAACCAGGGCTTTAGACAGGAAAGTAAAACATTTATAGATAGATGCCATGTTGTGGGGTATAAAATAGGCTCCTAAGACCTGCGCAGGTGGGACCTGTTGTCCCAGCAGGTGCTGAGCCCCCAGGGACCTGTGGACCAGACCGGGGATGCTGCAGCCCCAAAGCCCACCCTGGCATCAGCACCTGTCCAAAAAGCTGCACCTGGAGCTGGGTTTGGCATGGGCGGTGAGCGCTGGGGATCCCGGCGAGGACTGGGGTGGCTTCAAAACCCAGCGCTGTACGCTCGTGGCAACTGACAAAGATAAATCTTATCCAGAGCTTCTTCAGTTGTTCCTGAGATCATGTGGTAATCATGGATATCCTCTTTGAAGAAAAAGTGCTTGTTTTTTTAAAGCCGTTTGTTGGCCTGTGGCAAAAAAATTGCTATGGGAAAAAGATCCTGACAGACACATGAAAAACATTTCAAGTTGTGTTATACTGTAATTATCCTCCTGGAGTTAGGCATTCATATAATTCTGATATGACAGCGTGCTAGAAATTTTTTCTTTCCCTGTTATTTTTAATCACTGATGGAATGAGTCAGTGATGCATTAGAATGGAAATAAGGGGTTTTTTTGTGGGACCTCATGCTCTTGAGGTTCCTTTAAATGCCTAGAAATTCCTGTGGGAAGGAACCCTGTCACCTCATACGCACCCTGAAACGTCTTTCAAGCACGTGGTCTGTGCTGGTTGAAGGGCTAACCCGTCCCTGGGGCAGACCAGAGGGCAGGTGCTGCGGCAGGCGTGGGAGTGGGTTAGGGGCTGGAAACCGCAGCGGATGGAGTCACGGTGAGCTTTCTGTGGGATACAGAATGAGATGGTTTCTTTTAGAGAGAGAAGATATAAAAAACAGGTGATCTAAAGCCAGTATTTTCTATAGGGAGGGCAGATTCAGTCGTCCTCTTACCAACTCGGTTAATATTAAAAAAAAAAAAAAGTTCAATGATCTTGAAAGGCAACAAATCAAGACATTAATCAGAGGAGGAATGAGCCAGACTTAAAGCGTTCCATAACCATTCAAAACTTGTTAAAAAATGAGGGGGGGGGGGATGTAATTTTGTCATATCTGAAGTATTTTTGCAAACATTTCAGGGAAGATTTTTGATCTGAAGAAGGGAAGATACAGACTGATTGCCATCCTCAATGGTGAAGTGCCTACATTCACCCTGGGTAGTGTCTCCCACCTAAGATGCCTGTTTCATGAGGAATTTTCTTCTCATTTTGTTTATTCTTGACTTCTTTCATAAGTTTTATTTTCATTCTGAACTGAAAAAAAAAATCTATTTCTGAACAGTCAAATTTCTGGTTGAAACTGAACTGCTGCTTTCTAGTCCTTCCTATTTATTATGCAAGTTTCTGCTCATGTTCCTTTATGGTGTTTGTTACTAGCTACTGTTGAGCAAAGTGCTGGAGAATATGATTCCACATCTAATTTAGTGCAGCAGTTCTTGCATGTTTTATTCTGTTTAAGAAGCCTTCAGCCAATTATCAAATACAAAATAGAGTCCCTTTTTTTCCCCCTAGTCTAATCGTATGAAAGATTATTTTAATTGGGGCTAAAATAATTGAGAGTTTGCATATTACATGTTTAATGTCAAGGACAGACCCTATCATTTGCTATTGTGCCAGGCTATACCATGATGAATTGTTCAGAACAGTCCCAACAGTACTGTATCTTCAGAGACATTGGCCGTACAAATCTCCGGTAATGCTACCGCAACAATGGTAAAGAAGCCATCATGGTTTCACAGGAATACCAAGAGGGTTACAGCTTTTATGATGTGGGGTGTGAACATCCCAGACATGGAAAATATTGCATCTGCCTGTGGTTTGCCAAAGGTTAGGATTGGGATTACACAGCTTCTGCGATATGACCCAACCGAAATACTGCTGCGTGGTACGTGGCCCGTTTCACCCCCAGCAGTGCGGTGCGTTGGAAGGGGCTCAACCACCCCTTGCCGTTTGGAGAAATATTTCCCCAGTCACTGTCACTGCAGGTGATGTCAAATTGGAAAGAAGGCGGTTGGATCCAGTGCTGTCCTCCTGGGCTGCCTGGAATTTCAGGCAATTCTCTGGAAATAGTTCAGATATTTGTTTGTTTGTTCATTCTCCTTATCTCATGAAGTTACAGAATGCTAATGAGATGTCTTTCTATTTATAGAAAATAAAACATATGGGAAAAGGATTATGTCTGTCACACACTGCCAAGCTGATTTCATAGAGCTACAGCTCTACAGGGAAAGTTTCACTTCCAGTACTCCTGGGAAGTCGAACCGAGACTGCGAGCCAGAAAGCCTGGGTTCCAGTCCCTCCATCTGCAAGGCACTTAACCCCCGTTCCTCCCCTTCATCTGCAACTTAATTGGTTTAACTACACTTCCCTGTCTCACTCTGGGTGCTGTGGGGTTAATTAATGTGCAGAAAGTCCTTAAGATGCTTGGATGTAAGTTTTGTTTTTAGTGTTTTCACAGTGACTTTTAAAAGGGACCTTTGTACTAAAGTAAAGCCTTAGGGTTTACTAAGTGGAAGGTCACCTCTGCTATAGTATCTTTTGCTGATGTGGGGCTGAGGTGGGTAGCACTGGCCATTAATAGATCGATTTTGAGCAACCATTCAGTCCCTGCAGAGCTTCTACACCCTTTGGTTGTGTATCATCCAGGCACTCCTCGGTGACATCCCACCCTGATACAGAGCTGGAGCAGGTGAAAAGGGGCTGGCAGGCACACGGTGTAAACAGCCACGTAGAAACCAAGATGCCCCTCAGGCATCTCGGGGGAAATGGAGGGGTAGGTGTGGTGATGTCCTTGATCTTCTGTCCATGCTCACTACATCCCAGTGAAGCGGGTCTTCCTGCAAGGTTTGAGGAGCCTGAACAGGGAACCTGGACTGAACAGCACGGCCAGCCCAAGCAGAGACGAATCCTCTGCACATAGAGACTGTGTTTGTGTGGCAAAGGACCAAACCAGAGAGCTCTGTGAGCAGACAAACTGAAGCTGAAGGCAGAGTAGCCCAGATCCCACTGGCATGCAGGGCACCAAAGTGCCTGGTAAACAGTGTTTTCCCTTGGCTCGTTCAAGGTGTTTAAAGGGCTTGGGGACATGGTTTAGTGGTGGGCTTGGCACTGATAGGTTAACGGTTGGACTCGATGATCTTAAAGGTCTCTTCCAACTTAAACGATTCTGTAATTCTATGAAAGGCGGTTCCTCAGTAAGAGACTCTTGTCACTGGGATTTGTGTGATGTTGTTGTCCCTGGAATCTCACCACAAGTTTCGGCAGAGTGCTTAGAAAGACCCCAGCTTGGTATACTGGCTCTTGTCTTGGCTTTCCTCCTCCTGTACCCGCCCCAGTCACACCAGCAAAACCCGTGTGTGCCCCACAGCACGGTCTTTCCTGGGGAAGCAGAGGTCGGCTGGAGCTCAGCCCCAGTGTGTGTTTGCATCTCTCTGCAGCACAGAGCCGCCAAGTCAGGGCTTGAGCACAGACTCAGGCTTACCCTAAGCAGGCAGAGTGGTGAGCCCTGAAGGGTACCCACTGACGTTGGGGGGGGCAAAGATCCCCTTCGCCTCACTGCCGAACCCATGCTAGCATGCCTAGCTGCAACGCTAATCATTGGCGGCTAAACTGGGAACAATGCTGTTGGTCCCTGGAAGATCTAGGCCTAAGTGTTTCACTGTTTGGGTCTTTCTCCTGCCCTCCTTCCCTTCGCCTCACCTCCCCTCTTCCTCCACCATCTCCTAGACATCAATGAATTAGAAAAGATGCTGCAGCTGAAACTGCAGGGATGAGCTCTGTGTGCACAGAAAGTTGTGTATGTGGAAGTCTGTGAGATTCTTATTTGTGTCTCAGTATTGAAATTTGCAGTGCTAAAGCTTTCAAGCTCACTGTGCAGTGAAATAAGTAATATTTTCAGAAAGAAATTCATTCTGAGGCAGAGGACAAGAACTTTACTATCATATGTGATATTCACTTCATTTGAACTTTTACTTTTGCCTGTGTCTTGCAGCCAAATCCCGGTCTCCTGAGCAAAACTCGAAGAAACATATTTCACAAGGGGGATCTCTTCGGGGACTGGATTTCCCTCTGCAGACTCCAGCATGGCTCCGGCTCCAATTCACAGTGAGTAGCAACTATTGCTTCTCCTGCGCCCTCCACAGAGGGAGGACTTTGTCCAATGGATCTGCCATGCACCCACCTGCCTTTTCTCGCGGCTTATTTATTTTCAAGGCGGGCAGTGGTGCCTGTGCCTTATGCTGAGTGCTCCTTCCCACTGTCTGGAGAGACTTCCTTGCCATACAGACAGCCTGCTCTCGCGTCCCCCTCCTTCCTTTGCCCAATCATTAACATAAATCATAACCTAGGAGATGAAAAGAAATTTCCAGTCTTTGTGATCTCCTGCCAGAGTTCTCCCAGTTTTTCTCAGTTTGGGAGAACAAATGTGCATTGCAGCATGTCCTGAGGGTTGACAAAATAGGGCTGTTTCAGACCAATAAGATGAATTCTGGAGCTGTGGGGCCTCCGAGGAGAGCCGTGGGGCACGACAACCTCTCTGCCCACCCGCCACACCGCGGGGCCGACACAGACATGGGATGGGGGGTGCAGCAGAGCCTTCTTCACCCCTCTCCATGGGCCCCCTGAGATGTCCACAGCATCACAGCCCAGGACCAGTGCCCCCAGGGAGGGCAGAGCTTGTCCCATCCTCTGGCACATCCCCGGGGACAGGGCAAGGAAAGGTGCAGCACGAGTGGGGCAGGGGCAGTTGTCCCCGCCGTCCCCCTGCGGCAGAGCTGCCTCCGTGGTAAGGGGCTCCTGCTCTGCCAGGTGAGGCAGTCGCTCTACACAAGTTGAACAGGGTCTTGAGGCTGGTGTTTTGTCATTTTTGTTTTGTTTTTTAAACAAGAGATGTTTTCCAGATCATTGGTAAGCCTGATGCACAGTCTATAGGGACGGAGACTGGGCTGTTGGTGTTTTGCAGTTGAGGCCTAAAGAAGATGTTATTCCAAGTGCAGCATTCTCTTGGAGAGAAAGGTGGCTTTCTAAGAGGGCTTGAGACAAAGACAATATTTCCAATAATCCTCCAAGAAGTGAAATCACTTCTAAAATGCTGTCAGAAGTCAATAAAAAGTCCAGCTACACTGATAAAAATGAGCAGCTTAAGCCAGACTTGCAATGGGAACCAGAAAAGCTTGCCCCTTCCGCAGCAGCATACCCTCTGCCTCGCCTGTGCTGCAGAGTCAGCGCCAGAATCTCTTTGCCACAGTCCCTGCCATCGTGGGACAGTGCACCAACACTGTTTGTGAGTTGATATCCCGGAGGAAATTAGTAGATGTTGGGATACTCAACGATTACAACTTCACAGACGTGAAGAAGTGAGCCTGGAAAATTTGACTTTGGTGCAATCCAATGCTCGTGTCTCAAGGTCAGTAAAGACAGATAATAGCTGAATAACTGGCCTCAGCCCTTCAGCGCAGTGGACTTTTAATAGGTTGATCCAAGTCCATATGGTCTTATTTTATGGTTCCTAGCTGCCTACTATATTGAATTTTGAGGTAGATTTTTGAAATGGATATGGCTTCCAAATTTATTCTGCTCAGGACTTCAACGTTGCTGTGTGAAATTTTATCTTTATTTGAAATTTTTTATGAGGAAAATGCATGTCATGGGACACAATTTTATTTGCTTTGCCAGACAGCCCTCTTCCAGGACAGGAGGTGTAGCGAGGGGTGCCTTTGTGGGGTTCTGTGTCAGAGTTTTTCTCAGTTGATTAACTGAGTCAAACCTGACTTTAACAAAATGATGCCAGGCCTTGTCCACCTAATGCACGCCTTGATTTGTACAGGTTTTATTAAATTCCTTGGCTCTCTACTCCCTGTGGGTTTGGGTTTTCTGCATGGTGGCATAATACACCGGCAACAGAGTTTCTCATACCCACTGTCTCCATGAAAACCTGAATATTTTAAATCAAGAGGATGCTCACAGGACACTTATTGAGACCATTTTAGTTGGCATTACTTCATAGTTAAATTCACAGTTAGATGATTTAAACTTTAAAAGCTAAAGGTATATTAATATTCATATTGTTCTTTTGCTTATAATCTTTGTTGTCTTATGTTTCTTTCAACCCAGAACTGGGAGTGTTACAGAAGCAGCTGATTTCTGCCTCCATGGGGAAGAGCCATGCATGTAATTGAGAGTGTTATACATGGGATCAGGTTTCTGGTACAGTTCTTGTCATTATAATTTGATCTGCCATCACAGGGCTCGTAGCGTGATTGGCATCTCTGAAGACTTCTGTAGCACGAATAATAATTATAAAAATTCAGACAAAGAATACTATTCCAGCGTGTCTGCTGAAAAAGTGTGCTTTCAGAGCCTGTCCATGCACTTGCAGGAATTCCTTGGAAAAGTAAACACCAAAGGCTTGTGAAAATAGTATAAAAAAAAATCATTTAAGGCTTCAGATGAATATTTGTAGGAAGCACGTTACAGTTTCTTTCAGCTTTACAAACAGGATTACATGAGTAATCTTCAAGTAATATAAGGATAAATCATTTTTGGAAAAAGCCCCCAATGGTTTACGTATCAGCAGGCTTTCGCTTGCTAGCAGGCATGCATGTGTTTCTGGCCCACCTCTCTTGCAGTGTACAAAACACAAGGAAAATCCCACTATTTTTTCGGCCTAAATTTGCTGTAAGCCTGATGAATATGCATTTTATGTGCCATTCCAGAATGCATTCAGATGCAAGTTTAGTTTCCTACATTTCTAAGTTGAAACATTGGCATTAAAATATCCCCTGTACCTATGTATGTATGTATGAAATTTTTTCCCTATTTGCATCTCCCCTTTCCAAGACATCCCCAGGACTGAGCCGCTACTCAAATCTCAGTTCCTCAGTTTTGGCCGTGCAGTTGTGGACATCCAAAGGATGGATGTTGTAGCTGGTGAGGCCTTCAGATTCTCTTTTATTCCTGTGGAGTCTGGCATTTTCTATGTCTCACATGGAGCCTGGTACAGTTCCTCCTGTGATTCGTCCTGTGATTCCTGTTGAAGGCAGTGGGAGTAAAGCTCTTCCAAATAATTTTGAGGATTTGAGGATACATGGATAGAAATGGGTGTGTCAAAACGGTCCACGTTTCTGTAAGAGCTGATGGAGTTGTAATTACTAGGACTGCTATGGCTGCTTGTCTGTCCTTCCTACCACTGCTCCTTTCCAACAGCTTTACTTCTAAAGAACAATTTTGACAACTGCTCTGTATAATTAATATACAAATGAAAAACAGAATCTCAGATTCATGTAGACAAAGTTTCATAGAACTATCATAATGAACACAGCAATCATAATAAATTCATTCTGACCCCTTATTAGGTGCACAGTTAATTTATTGGACAACTGAAAAGACATGGGGTCTTGAATCTGCAAGAATCAAGGCTGAGTTAAGATGTAACTAAATATATTTATATATCTGTATCTCAATCCTGAATATTACAAACATAATTTGATCAATGATAGCATTTTAAAAATTACTTTCAAATTGATGTTTTTAACCTGTTCTTTCAGGAGCTATGAGATTAATTGAAAATATGCTCTTTGAAAATTAAGATGGAATGCTGAATGCTCCATTTTTATGCATGTACATCTAAGACTTTGGTTCAATAATACATTGAGTCTTTGAGATCGTTACTCAGGTCTGTAAAATAGCATTACGAAAAAAAAAAAAAAAAAAAAAAGTGTGGTAAAAGTTAGTCCAGTTCTGGAATAACTTTTAGTGTATGCACCTGCTCTCTACACCAAAAAAAAAAAAAAAATCTAAATTTTAATTAGTGATTTGGCATGGTCTGCTCTTCTTAACTAGCAGTGTCTTTTATTTCTTCATCTGACAGCCTCCTCACCCCCAGGGTATGATGAAAATGACTCATTTTCATATAAGGTAGAGGAGTTTAGTGAATATATGACCTACAGATTTTCCTAATTTTTTTATAATATAATGTACTTTGATGCATTTCAAAGATAATCTGTCTTATGCTTTGCATATTCCTCCTTAATTACAGTATATCTCAAGGTGATTTACTACAGTCAGATAATTCTGAAATAGTCTTGCTATGGAGGGCATGCATACCACAGGCAGCTGTACAATTAGCCGTAGAGTTCATAGGGGAAATCACATGTGTATGTGGAAGTGGGGAGGGTTGGCACAGGAAGAGTTACAAATAAAAAGAGATATATGGCCTCATCTAATGTTCACTGATGAGGTCTTTCTGACAGTTTCAGTGCATTTTGGCTAAACCCCAAATATTATTTAAGCATGGTACCACTTGGAGCCTCTCAAAATAACAGGTAATGAGCAGAGGAACATTGAAAAAATATTCTGAAGAAAATTCTGGGCTTACTTATTTCCTTTTCCAGTTTTATATCATAATATTCTAGTAAAAAACAGATCTATTTTGGGGCCAGAAAAGTCTGGAATAGCATTTTGGCTCTTTATTTGACCATATGTGTTAATGTTCCAGTGAGTCCCTCTATGTAAAATTAGCCCGGAATGAAGTGATCAGCGCCTGAGAGCATTTCAAAGCCACAGTAATGGATCCAGACTTTTAAGGCCAGATGAGGATTGCGAGATCATCCAGGCTGACCTCCTCTATAACACAGGCTTCAGACAACTGGAAATAAATATGTACCTCTTCGGCCTTTCAATAAATGCTGCAGCAGAGTGGGCACGTCAGCCCAAAGTAGGTGGAGGGCTCCCATGTGCATGATGTGCTAACTCTGAGCCACCAAACAATCCCAGGGTCTCCGTGCCAAGCCATGCAGGTGTTTCCATTCACAAACATTTGAAGAAAACACCAAGATATTAAGTCATTTTGGGGGGGCTGAAAAGCTTTTCTGGAATTTAGGATTCCCTTGACTTAGATAATGGTCATATTTACTTCTTCTGATACTTATTATTTTAGCTAGTGGAGTCGTGGAGACTGGATTACCATGACCTATTTATTTTTGGAATATTTTATTCTCTCTAGGAATTCATTTATTTCCACCTCTCCAATCAAGTGTTAGCCTGGCAAAAGAGTCGTCTGTAAAACTTGCTGCACATCTGCTAATATCAAATGTCCACGAACAGGCAAAAGACTCACTCCACTTACTTTTTTTGTCAGATGGTTTCATTTAGAACCCAAAGGGTCAGGAGTCACAGCATGACCTCATCAAATTAGACTCAACTGAGAGAGGTGTTTAGCACAACAAAAAGGAAGTAATCTGAAGGACATTAAATGCAAATGAGACTGCCATGTGCAAACTTCAAAAACACCTGATCCAAATGAACAGTGTTGACGGGGGTCGAAGGGGTGAGAAAGAAGGTTTCATATTTTGGTTGGGTTTTTTTCAAGGACTATCAGCGATATTACATCCTGTAGAGCTGGCTGAAAATCTCATAGCTATGTGAATATTTAAACTTAAAAGTACCCACTTTTATTTTTGCCAGGTGAGAATATGTCAGTATTTACTGGAAGGAGTTTGGTTGGCCTGTAGATCAAACCTGGTAGCAAACCTTTCTCTTTTTTCTTACTAAACAAGTATTTTTAGAGTGAATTCATTATTGCATGAGTTTCACTTTTGGGAGGGAATAGAAATTAATTTTGAATGCCTAATAAATTGAAGAATTACAAGGAAACTTTAGTTGCTGATGGTTCTTTCACACAGGGAAGAAAAAGCTCGTTAGAAGGTTTGCACATTTTCCCTTCAGGACATTAATCCATGCCCCCATTGGCTGAGATGTCTTTCAGCCATGAAGGCAACGGGGCAGTGAAGGTCTTGTTATAATGGAACCAGGCTATTTCCAGATAATGTGAGTCAGATTGACTTCAGGGATAGATCTGCTTTCCAGATGTTGGATACAGTCAAGTGGAGCAGGGAGACAGAGATGGCAGCTAAGTATAAGGAGAACCTTGGAGTAAATAAGAAGTCAAAAGTGATGTTTCCAAGAGTAGAGCTGAGGTTTTCAACACTGTGTGAGTCAGGGAGAAAGCTGATAAACATTTGTTGCTGACAGACACAGGGATTTTTAAGTGTATTGAGAAATGAGTCAAAATAAGATTGAAATAGGGTCAAAATAGGACTGAAAGTAGTATTGTTAGAGCTCAGGACCTCAGTATGTCCGTAAGAGCGCAAAAGACTGGAAAGTGGTTGAAATGGCTGGTGAACAGGACAGAAACCCAACTATATCTGCTCACAAAAAATCCTGGACAAAATAATACAACGAACACAAGAAGAGTGTGATTCAAAGCAGCCTAGGTCTGATAAGAGCCAGTAACAATCCCGAAGACTATAATATCTAATTCAAAGCCTGCAGAAGTCAGTGTAAGCTCTATGCAAGTGTCAGGGCAGAGGGGCTGTTGGTGTTTCCTTCTGTTTGACTCTATTCATCTTGGTTTTTCTGCATCCTGACAGCCATCAGCTCAAAATTAGCTGCCTAACCAAGCAGCCAAGCTCTAGGCAGCTCGGTGCTACATAAATCACAAGACAGTAGGAATTTGTATGGAAAGTCTTTGAGACAGAGAAATATGGGATGATGGGTGAAATCTCTGTCAGCTGTTGCCAGGCAGACTGAGGTGACTGTCCGTCAGAAAGAAGGAGTCCATGGGATTCAGTGATAAGCAGATGGACAGATTGCATTATACAGGTCCACGCTTTCAGGAGTCCCAAAGTCAGGAGTCTTCAGCGGGAGTGGTCACAAATGCAGTCTTCAGTTCCTTTGAGGAACCTGCGGAGCAAGCCCTGCTAGAAGGGCAGGAGAGACGGACTGCGCATGTTCCTCCCGTGGCCTGTGGAAGGTGCTGCTTTAATTTCCTTCAGCACGGAGCGTTTTTTCAAGACACAACTGAGCCTTCAGAGAGGGTGCAGCTCATGGGAACAAGACCGGCCCCATGATCAGGTGTCATTTTCTTAACCCGGCCAGTGGGTCTTATCTCAGAATCAGGCCAGCTGGCAGCAGGCTGAAGGCGATCGCTGGCGGTACAACAGTCAGGGGAGGTAGCAGGAGATCTGTACAGTCGAGCACATACACTCAGGGTGTGGGGGCTCACATCTGGCTGCAAGATGCTTTGAACAGTCTGGTGGACAAAGGCGCTTGGTCAAAAGAGGTCAGGGCAGGTTCAGTTGTACTGCCAAGGGTGAAAACTGTAGTGAAAGTCAATAAAAGGCTCTCATGGCTTCTAGTTTACCCAAATACAGAGAGAGAAGAATTGTTAACATAGGGTTTTCCCTTACCTTTTCAAGGTCATAGGAAGGTTAGCACAGCTTCAAATTGCTCCATAAGCTTGAAAGGAAGAATGACAAAACATGGATTAGGAAAATACAAGGTCTTATTTTTAAAAGGTTGTTCTACTGAATGGCAGAGGATGGTGGTCACCAGGAGGATGAAGTGCAGGCAAGCTGGGAGAAATGCTCAAAATTTTGTAGCTTGAGCATTTTTCTACATGTTTTGAAAAAGGGTGTAATGACAAGAAAGATTTTGATGTTACAGCTGGGTGAACTTCACTTACAAGAAAGTTGCATGTTTTTAAGAGCGTTGGTGATTATCCATGGGCAAGAACATTCAGGAAAATTGGAGGCTCTAGCTTGGTTGTTTTCTGGAAACTATGATTTAATTACAGAAAAAGTCACAGGGCATAATATATGGCAGGTTGGTGAAATCCTATCGTAGCCTTATTGAAGAGGTATTAGATGGTAGAGGTTCCTGATACAGGAAGCTATTTTTAAGCTACCCTTTATAGATGTAAAGAAAATCATCACGGGCACTCATCTGAGCTTTGCAAACCATGCTCAGTCACTTTAGTTCTTCCTTTAGAGACAGAGAGCATAACTGACCAGGACAGAAGTGAATGAATTATTTTCACTGCTGAAGAAACTAATTTTGCTGTTTACAAGTAGTGTTTTAACTGAACCCTGTGTATAAATTCCTGTTTCTGTAACACAATTTTTCAAGACTTACAAAGATACCTGAAGGGTTTGATGCCCAATCCCATGACAAATTAATGGTGACTGGTTGTCCAAACCCAACAAATTATCGTCAGGCAGTTCAGTTGTCAAGAAGCTAACGTCAATTTACAGTAAAAAATATGTTTTCATACAGAAATAGAAATTGGTGTGTGTGGTGAGGGCGGGGGGATCAGAAAAAGATTGTGCAGTCAGTTTATAAATCAAGGACTGTGAGTACCTCAAATGTTCTTCAAATATTGCAGCATGGAAAGATATCAGAGAATCTCTGACATTTTTCCCTCTTCCACCTCTGGTTATGCCAGTTGTTGATACTGCATTCCCATTGACTGTATCATTAAAAAATAATGTTAAAAATAATAATACAAACAGACAGAATTCAAAGAGACTCATGAACAAATACTTTATGGTATTTACAAGGTGCATTTTTTATGAGTTGATTTTTCTTCTCTTTAAGCAATGCTTCGTCTGTATCTAGTAAAGTCTTAGATGAGAAACAGTTTACTAGATATAGAATATTAAATATAAATATTGAGTGGTCATAATAGAAAAGTCTGAAAATGGTTTTAAAAGAAACCAAAGAAGCTTTCATAAAACCAGCTAGAATAAATATGAAAATTTGGATTCTCTTAATAAAATGTACTTCATATGTGCGTAGTTAAGATAATCTCTATATTCACATGCATGTATGTGTGAGAATATATAATTTGTGCACTCACATAGTTCAGCTATACATGTATACACATATTTTATATATTTATAACATCTGGTTTTTATACTGATATATGGTTTTCAACACTGTTGCGCTGTTTCAAACTCTTCAAAACCAAAACTGCTTAACACAAAATTCTAATAATCCAGCTGGAGGTTTATGTCACCCTTCTAAAATAGTGAGCTATAAATACAGCTTTTGTTTTGTCCAGATAAATGATATTTTTAACTAGTGTGCTGTCCTGAAGGCCATGGAAGCCTTATATATCTATATCTATATCTATATCTCTCTCTCTCTCTATATATATATCTACAAGTTTTGACCATTAATTAGTGGAAATAATACCAAATTACACTAGGATTTGAAAGACATTAAGCAGCCTGAAGCATGATACAATGGTTGAACTTAAAAGTTCAGTTCATGTTACTGGTTCCAGCTGAGTTGTCTGTATAGGGGATGGGGAGAAAGTACACGTCCAGCTGGAAATAGAATGAGCTACGTGGGGCTCTGTGTTCAGACTCTGAATACACACCAGAAACTAAACAGAGAAATGTCTAAGATGTACCACATCGACTCAGAATAAAAACAGTAATTGTTGTTGAATCATGTCACAATAATCTGAGATACTTTACCTCCTCCATTCTTCCAGAGAACTTCTTCAGGTGACACTTTGTTTAATAATGCAAAATACTCCTATGTGTAACCTTTAGAATCTCCCTTAAAGTCTTGAGTGATGTATTTTCATCACTGAAATTTATAGTAATATCAGCATTGGTAATTTATGTGTTTTAATTTAAAGCATCTGCTTTTAATTTATGTAGTTCAAGATTTTTTTAGCAGTTGCCCATGAGCAAGCATTTGATCTTGATATTATATTTTGAGTTTATATTTGATGACCATCTTTCCAATGTGCGGGTTTTCATTAGAAGTTAAATCATTTTGTCTCAAACCAAAAATCAGTTTTTCACAAGTGAAGTAAAATTTTTTTTAAATAACTGAAAAGACTGTTCTGCATTTCAATCAGCTTGGACAATGAAAACAGTCCCGTTCATTTCACATTTATTTTCGGTCATTCTCACCTTTTTTTTTTTCTTTTTTTTTTTTTTTTCTTCAGACTGATTCACTGCTGCTGTGCAGGATGATATTGAGACATAAGAAAATGCTACTGAAACAGAGAAGCTCTCCTATTAATTTCCAAATACCAACCAGACTCGGTGCTTCCAGTTAAAAAGTAATGCTCTTTCTTTGTGAGATATATGGCCTTGAGCAGCATTCTTAGCTTCCCGTGTGGTTTTAGGATGACTCATGAATTTTGATGGTTTTCTTGAAGACCCAGTTGCTAGAGTCCTGTGAATGTATTTGAATTTAGTTTTATTTTAGAGGAAAGGGAAGAATTTTCTAGCTGCTTAGCTGGAAAGAAGTGGTCAAGAATGCAAAGCTCAAAGACATGAAGACATTAATTAAGGAACCCAGCATTTCTTTGTCTGAAAACCCCATAAATAAGGAGGGACTTTCTGAATACATGAGACTGGCAGGAGTGCCAATCTCTTGCGAAAGAAGTCACTAAGATGGGTTCCTTAATAGCAGTGCCTTGGTTTTAAACCAAAGTAGTTCAGCTTGGATTACTCCTAGCTGCTTTCACTTGCTGTCCTCGTCCATGAGTTCCGTAGCAACAGGTTTTCCCACCACAAAACAGTAGCAATGGTCTCTCCCTTCGCATGGCTGGTGGCACTGGTGATGAGAACTGGGTGGAACGTTGGTTCAAACAGTTCATTTTGGGCCTGGAGCCCCACATGCTCCTTCTCTAGCAGAGAAAAAGGAAATATAGGGTGAGGTCTCCTGTTGCCCCAAAGCTGGGGA
The DNA here is from genome assembly GCA_000699545.1 of Podiceps cristatus. NCBI lineage: Eukaryota > Metazoa > Chordata > Aves > Podicipediformes > Podicipedidae > Podiceps > Podiceps cristatus. The sequence continues at coordinate 36,311 of KL256939.1, forward strand.
CACTCTCTCTACATGTCTGTGCCTCGTTCTTTGTAAGTTCTGGTTTTCCGTGACTATGCACACGCAGGATACTTAAACTAACAGGCTCTTGCTCCAGAAGATCTTCAATATATCAAGTTTGCCTGTTGTATATTCCCCATCAGTAAAGAAGTAAGCACTGAAGACAAGAATTATGAGAGAAAAGGTACACTTATCATTTAAAATGCATCATCTTTTTTGCTCTTTAATTAGTTCATTAATTACAAAACAGCTTGCAGGATTTCATAGTAGGAAGCTTTATAATTATCTAATCATAACCCCAGTGTAACGTACCAAAGAACTGTGGCTTAATTCACTCTTCTTTCCATAACTGATGGTGGATAGAAAAGAAGAGATTCAGTCAGGAATATTAGTCTATCGGGACTCATTTCTCTGCAAATCATGATACTGTATGGTACATTTAACTAGGAATACAGCCGATTTCCAGAGTTGGAAAAATATTAAATCGAAACTTGGAGATCTCTCTCGCGCTGCTCTACTTTTTCATTGATATGAAGCACATTAGTCTAATCATAACCTTGGACTGAATTTTTGGTTACCGGCCTTTTTGATTTAAATCTCCGTGATTTGTGATTTTAAGAAGTCTTGGTTTCCTGCCCAGAAGCCAGCCATGCTGGGAAGTCTTACTGAAGTCTTTTATTTGCTTAGCATATTTACCAGTACCCGAGTGTAATAATACAGCATTTTTATCCTGTGCATGCAACTCATAGACTTCCGGAGCTCCAAAGTGGAATGTCCTGCTTTTCTGAAAGGGCAAATATGTCTCTTTAGAAAGGAATCCAAAATAATTTGCCTTTGGGTATAAGAGCTGTAGGAGTGTTGGAAGGTCTCAGACCGTAGCCCCGTGGTAAGCCAATTTAATCAGAGTCATGGTAGCAATTTTATTTAAAGAAATTTAAATTAATCTTTCTAAAAAAAAAAATTAAAAAGATTAACAAGTCCAAATCTTAATTAAATGCTATATTTTAAATTCTGTGAATAATATTGTTTAAGAAACATTTAATCATTGTATTTTCTTGTTTGGGATTAGCTGTTTAAAGACAAAAGACTCTAGGCTCCAATTAACTGCTGCCAAAAATTAATTTAAGTAGCCTAATTGACAACTTGCTTTAAGCTACATAAAATCTTGGCATAAAACTTATTGTCGAGGGAAAAATATTCCTAATTTATTACTTTATTATAAATGAAACTATTGACCAAAGTGCACTTGCTCTACTGCAGCTGTTATGTAAAACAACATTATGTAGATGAGGACGATAATGAGTCCTTGTCCTTATGTGTAAATACAAGTCGCTCTAAAATTGCACCGGTTGTTAATGGTGGTTGGGTGTCACCAGGCCAGAGAATAGCTGCGGAGGAGGCAGAAATCTTGTTTCCAGGCAGCACTACTGGGTCCCAGCCCTCGCTCGGCGATGCCTGCCCTGTCGTGCGGTGCTCGTGGCGGTGAGACTGGGCTCCTGACGGGCTTCAGCCAAAGCCCGCCAGCCCATCCTGCTCACCCTGAAAACTGAGCCCGGCCGCCTTCCACCTCTATGCAAAAGAGAACCGTAAACTGTTCCACATGTGGGAGCAGAATGTGATCGCTGTGGGGAGAAGGTAGCAAGGCTATTAAACGTAAAACCAGGGCTGAACAATCAAAATACTTGTCCGTGAGTGTGTGAGATACTCAGATATCTGTGAACAGGGAGAGAAAATTAAAAGCTGTAAGTACATACTGTAAAGCTCTTTAGTTTCTTGTTTATGGTCGCAACGGGCCAACTTTCAAAGCCACTTCTTGAAACGTTGCCCGTAGTTTTCCACCTGCAACTAGTTAGACACAGAAGTCCTGTATTTTCTGCAATGGCACAACTAATTTGCATCCCCGACTGCCCGGCTGATATACAGAGGCCTTAGTGCCTGCGTGGGGCACGGTTCCCTCGGCGTGGCCGTGCTGGAGGACAGCTGGAGAGGCAGCCCCTTCACCGCATGCACACCCACGCCGCGGGCCGTGCTGCGCCTTCTGCCGTTTGCCTTTTCCACCTGCCCCGCCTGTCCATCCGTCTCGAGCTGCTGCGTGTGAAGGTAATGTGAGCCCATCTACTTAATGCGATGTTAGCCACTATATTCTGCATTTTTCCTCTTAGGACTGCAAAAAACGATTGCATCGGGAAGGTAGCTTACTGGCCTGTGGCTTTCGAAGGAGCCTCTTTGAAGGTTATAAAGGTTGCTTGGAAAATATAGTATCTTGGCTCAATTTTCATTGTCTAGGCACATTTCATTTCAGAAAATCACAAGCTACCAACACAACCATGTCATTGCGATTTTTCAAGCATTTTCTTTTTGTGCGTGTGTTTTATATCTCGGTGAAGTCACATCCCCCCCAGGCTATTGGAACAAAGCTCAGCTGAGAGCTGAATGTATGGAACCAGAGGAAATTACAAAAGGAAAAGTTAATGTCTAAAACCATTAGTACGGGCACTTCTCCCACAGCCTCCGTGAACCCTGGAGCAGCAGCCTAAGTTCACTCCGAGAGGCATGCTGGCTCGGAGAGATGTCCAAAGTCCAGTCTGGCTGAGAACCTGCAAAAGCAGAAACTCTCCCAACCAAGGGCGCAGCTTCCATAAAGCCTAAGAGATGCTTTTGCAAAGCTCCCAGGGCACTGTGACCCTTCACACCCCTCCTCCACTGAACAAACTGTTTAAAGACCGAGATGTGTTGCAGAGATAACGAGCACTAAAGAATTTACAGCAGGTGCTATTTGAAGAGACTCCGAACAATGCGGAATTACCTGTGCCCATTTAAGTCCATTAATCATCTCTTGTAAAAATAGCAATAAATAGTGATTTAGAAGCAGGGAGGAGCGAAGCTGGAAGCCCTGAGGTTAATAGAGAAAGATCAGTGCTTGTGGTTAATTTTCTTTCTGTCTGAGCAACAAAGAACAGAACTGCTGATAAATGTAACTGCAGGTAGAGTTTAGAAAATGCCAAATTACAACTGTTGCAGCTGGTGTTATTTAGCAGATATATGACAGGGCTTCGACCAGGTTATGCTGGGTGCGGTATAAATACACAAACAAGCATCCAGTGCACAGAGAGAGTTTACAAAGTGCAAGGACGCCCGTAACCGAGGGACGGGCTCGCACTGGGCGCCCAGGGAAGGCACCGCAATAAAGGGTGTCCTAAAACTGAGTGAAATTTGAAGGTAAGCAGCGGCGGTTAATCACAATAATTACTGCCTGCTTAGCTATTATCTCCATTGCGGCTGCTGATGCATCCACAGCATGTACCCTCAGCCTCAGAACAAAGTCTTATTATGATGGATAGGATCTGGTTTTTAAAGTAAAAAAAAAAAAAAAAAAAAACCAAAAAAAAAAAAAACAAAACAAAAAAAACCACCCCACAAACAGAGACCTGACCAGAGATCACCGGAGCCAAGGGGGATTGTTTTCCACTGGAACAAGCCCCGTGGCATCAGCAGCCCATCAAAAGAAGGTGATTTACATGAAGACAGCCATGGAAGATTTTCTTCCCGAATGAAAACAAATGACCTGGCTAAGTATTAATTTAAAATACTTTGACTTGTTGAGGAGCAGTATATGCTATAAAGGTTGCTTCTGTATGGACCGTCTGCCTTTGCTCTGCAGGTGGCTGTGCAGCGGCCCTGCTCCGGTATGTGGGTGCCTCCCCCAGCACGATGCGCTCGCCGCCTTCTCACTGGGAGCTCTCTTGCAAGCGAAGGTGGTTGTGACTCTACTACAGCTGCTGAAATTTTAGTAGGTAGTAATACTCTTCTACAAGTTAACATTAATTAAAAATGCCCTTGTTTTTCTCTGTGTTAAAAAAAAAAAAAAAATTCTGAAATCATTTTTTAAACTGTTTTGATTTGGTTTTTGTATGAACAAGGGCTTTCTCAGTATCACTTTAAACCAATTTAGATTAAAACTGTTGTTTCATCACTCATTTAAAAACTCACAGAAATAGTTGACCCTTTTAAACCTAGCAAGCTCAAAATAATTATGACAACACTTTTTCTTTCATTTATAAAAAGCAAGATAGTTCTGGTTTTGATCACATTTATGTAGAGAATTGTAACTTTTTCTTGAATGAGGCTGTCATTTCACCAATAAATAATGAAAACAAAAGTCTGAGGAAGGAAGGAACTAGCATTATTTAAAATATTTGGTAAGATAATAAATACAATTCCTGAAGTGAAGTGACTGACTAAATACCGATTTAGTCAATTTAAACTTTAGCTAGTGGAAATATTTCCTTTACAAATTACACTCCTTTCTTCCTTCCCTCCACTCCTTACATGCTGAGTATTCTTTATTTTGGGACACCAGGCAAAACAATGGCAAGAAAGCGAGACCTGAGCATCCAGGCAGAAAACCAGGCCTTGTACCAGAGCCAGGAGGCGGCCGGGATCCCGGCGCCGCACAATGCCGCGGCGGCCGCCCCGCGCCGTGTAATGAACCCCAAGTGCTCGCCTTTCACGTCTCAAGAGCTGAAGCCGGCTGGATGCTGAGCCCCGCTGCTCCCAGCGCCAGCCTTCAAGTGACTCTTGCGCCCAACAATAACGCTGAGGAAGGCGCAAAGCCTGCTGCTTCTGCCTGGCGCTTTCGGACGCGAACTGGCCGAGGATATTGGGGTCAGCGGGACCACGATGCTCTTTGTTGGCAACTTAAATACAGTCAAGGGGTGGGGGCTGGCAAGGACAGTAAAATTTAACAAATTGCATTTTCAGAAAGTGCAGGGGAAGGTGATTAAAAAAACCCCCATAAACAAAAAACAAAAAACCTTAAATCTGGATAAGGTTTGCAACAAAGCAAACAGTAATTCTGGAAATGTAGAGGCCTCTATCTGTACGGCACAGGTTATTTTGCAACTTTTCTTCTGACTTACCTGAAAAGAATTCCTCTCCCCCAGTTCCTGATAAGGAACTCGCCCTCCAAATTCCCCTCACAGGGCAGCGAGCTGTGGGGATGACGTGGCGCTCCCCCAGTTTCCTACACTTAAGCTTTCGTCTGTGAAAAATCCTTTTTATTAAAGGCAAACTGCAGTATAATTGAGCTAAATCTCCAGCCTCTGTTGGAGGTAGCAATGCCACGCACGGTTCATTGCAATGCCTGCTGTCCGAGGGATTTTTATGAGATCATATTTCTCGAGGAAATAAATTTCCTCCTCCGGTCTGATGCAATCAGTTTACCAAGTGGTAAATAGCTATGGATATCTCCTGTGCTGTTTTGTAAAGTGTTTGCGGATATTCAAGGATGAAAGTTGCCAAAGATAAGATCTTAATCGCTGAAATCTGGAGAGCGATTGGGAAAATTGCCCCACAAGGATGTCGGGGCAGGTTCCCCGGAGGAAGCCCAGGCACCCCCTGCAGACACTCAGCACCAGCAGGACCCACAGGAAAGTATTTACCAAACAGCCCGGCCCAGCACAGCCCTGCTTCCACCAGAGCTCCCAAGTGACTGCTTGCAGCTCCCAAGGCACCAACTTGAATTGATTCATCTCTAAATTGCAGCTTTGCCATCTGGCGTAAAGTTGTTTGGTGTCAGTACATCCATTTCATTTCTCTTTCAAGCAGCAAAGGAAGAGGATATCTTCCCAAATAAATATTCCCCTCCCTCTACCTACACAAGTTTTCATAGGAAACATTAGGTGGCCACTGTCTTGTGCTGTAAAACTCAGTTTTCAGGGAGCTGCTTTTGGAAAGGGATGGCCCAGGCAGTCCGTAGGTGCTCTCTGATCCTGGAAGGGACATTACCTGCCCTAAAGAGGAGTTAACGCCCCTTAGATAGCAGCCATGACAGCTGCTGTTGTAGCACCATAAAAATCTGAAAATTGTCCGTGACCAGCAAGCAATGCAGCAAGTGTGGTCTTTGTGCCACATTCAGTCCTGAAGCCAAACTAATGTTCAAAGAAACGTGAAGTCATGCTGGTTTCCATCAAAGCTTTTCCCTAAAAACTACTAATTTTCCCCAGACAAGAAGGCAGAGACAGCTGGATCGCCAGCAAGATTGCTGGCTCCTGACAGCTCCTGCTTAATAAATCCTGTGCATCTCCGCTCTGAGAGAAGTGGGAAATTCAAAACTTCAAACTGAAATTTGAACCTTGCTCTTGCTAAATTTGGATATATCTCTCCCAAAAGAAGACGGGAGACTTCCTAGCAATTCTAAGACATGGACCAGAAACTGAGGAAATTCAGCCAGAACTCTGGACTCCTGCCCTATGGCAGCGGCCGGTGGAGAACCCACCCGCAGACCGGAGAGCGGCTCCCAGCACCCTGTGAACGTCCCTTGGGAGTGGGTGATTCCCACGCACTTGGATTTAGAAGAGACAATTCTCTCCCAGTTCCTGGAGGCAAAACAGGAGGTGTCAAACATGTAACCCTCATCACTATACCCCATCTAAGTTCATCACACAGGCCAAGAATTTGCCTCCTTTTTTTTTTTTTTTTTTACCTCTCTTTTTGATAATCACTCTTGCCTCACTTCTCAGTGTTTTTGCTGCAAAAAGACTGGTGTAAAAATTACCTCCGTGGGGTTTATGCTTCTGTTTTTCAATAGGCACTTTCTATTTAGTGCTTCCTTAATGTGAGATTGTGAAATTCCTAAAACAAGGCCTGATCTGGCGAGATAACGAACACGTGAATTGCTATTCAGATCAGTGGTACTTGCATGTTAACGCATGCATCGTGAACCGAAAGTGTGTGGATCAGAACGCAACTCAGGATTGGGTTCAAAAGGTGATGAAATGGGAAGCTCTCTATCATCGCAAGTGTTTTGATATGACATCCAAAGGATTTACCCGGATCACAGCAACCTGATGAATTCACTTGAAAGTGATTGTCCTTGGAAGATTTCCTTCATCCTAGAGAAAGCATGAGGGATCAGAAAAGGAGGAGTTCTTCACAGATAGTGTGATAGTCAGCTCAAGCAATCCTTTAAGTGCACAAGAGAGAAAAAGAGGGTGACAGGCTAGGCGTTAGGAAATAATATTCCCTCCTATGTACATCCACCGTCTTTCCATACACAGACAACTGTGCTCATATAAATTCACCTGCAATGCAATTTTAAAAACTTGAAAAATTTTAAACGAGTTTTTTTTAGAACACTGGACAGGACACAAACTCCTGAAAACTGCATTTTCTTTCAAAGAATTTGAATTATTTTAAAAAATAAGTATGTATTCACACGATGATGCAGATTCATCCTCTGATGCATAGATCTTTGTGGTTTTCTTTTGACTTTTTTTAGTACTAGGCGGTTTCCAAACCTTCCTAGGACCTAAAATACATATTCATGAAAAATGTAAATTAAAAATATCTTGGGAAATGAATGAAGCTCAAGGGATTTTTAGTCATTCTCGATATAGTAGCAGGCCCGGCTGCACTTTTCCATCTTGGAGCTTCACACCATGTTTTTTCTGTGGCCAGTTCTTGAGTGGCTTTCTGGTTTGGACTAAGAAAAAGCCCCAGTTTGTCTCACTGAGCAGGCACAGACTACTCTTGTTTCTTCTCCAGGCTGGAGGAGCTCAGAAACCCACCGTCTTTGGCTGCAGGAGTCTGACATACCATAGACCAAGCAGCCAATGTAAAGCCAACGAGGTTTTTGCTTCAGTAGATGGACTCTGCACTTAGAGAGAAATGATTGTAAAGCAACGCGCTCTGTGTATGTTGATCCCACTGAAAGGCCTTCTCTGCTAATCTCAATAGCCCTAATTTCTTTAGACATTCCAGGAGGATTTTGCGTCTCAGTCTAGACACACTTCATCCCTCTGTTTTGAGAGAGAAAGCCTTTTGAAACTGCCAGAGCGCCTTTGTTTTCCTGCTCTGAACGGCTTTGGTGCCTGTGAACAAAATGGGATAGGCTAGGATGAAGGTAAAGTCTTCAAAGCTCGCTGTTTCCCTATACGTTTTTCAAGGTATAGGCCATATATATGGAGTTCCTTGTCCCTTTCTGATTCTTGTTTCTTAAAGTTCCCTATTAAAGTCAATAAAAGCCTGCGATCTGGAGTTCTAGTTCTGCCTCTGCCACTCTGACATACTGAGACAGTCCCCTCATCTTTGAGTTTCCTACAAATATTCTTTTTATTGTGCAAATTAATCATGTAATGTCTATACAGTGCATAAAGCGTTATCCAGAGCTGGGACTAAAAAGGCATAATTACATCTGTTTCTATTTCCCTGTATGAACTCTTCTATTCAAGAATCAATCTTGTAGGGTATAAATACCTTCTGCTGGGGTTTCTGAGTATTTCTGACGTCAAACAGGATGAGACCTGATTATAATTTTTTTTTTTTTTTTTTTTTTTTGGTCACACAAGTGCTCACATATGGAAGACAAACAGTATTTTTAAAGGCAGAGCTTTTAGAGAGCTACGGAAGCTACTGCCTGGCCTCAGTGAGAAGTGACAGCTTTGGGGCTGGTCCCATCATTGCGCCGTGGGTCATTTTGCAATAAGTCAGCAGCATCTTAAATGCAACAGCAACGCAATGCACTTTTTATTATTTTCTTACCTTTCTGCACAGTCCTCCTGAAAAATGTCACCAAGTGTGACTCATCACATCTGCATGAAGTTATGAAAAAAGTAAGCCTTGTTAACCTGCTGTTTGAAAACCAGAACACTTTTATCAGTTCATATAATTGCTAACCCCTTATTCACTGTTCAACACTGAAGGGTTCTTTGCCTCCTAAGATCCCACTAATTGCTGACAGATTTGATTTCTCTGTGACAGCAGGAGTCCTGTTTCTGGCCTTTACATCAAGTAATTGCTTTATTTTTCTCCCTCTGCTCTGAAAAACGGAATTCCCTTCTCCCCTGCTTGAACCTCTGTAATGACTTCTTTCTATGTTATTAAATCCTTGCCATTTAAATCACATTTAGAGATGTTTTGAATAACTGATTCCAATTACTAAGGCTCTTACTAAGGAGCAGCTGAAAACGCAAGTCATTACTTGCCCATAGACAAGCAGCTACACCTTGCAGCAAAGTCTCTGGTGGACTGTATTTTATTTCTACTCAGTAAGGTGCAATTTATACTCACAGGAGGCGAGTGTTCAACAAATATACAGCTGCTGGAGTTCTCATAACTTGTCGCTTGTGCAAAATAGAGATCTGATTTTATATTTATTTTATAAATAGCACTATTCCTTAAAGAAATCATCCGGTCCTTCCTGTAGTGGCTCGGGAAGCCTGCTTGGAACAACAGTGGAGATGAGCAGTTGACCGACGAATGACCCACGTAAGGTTACTATCCTGAGATCTAATAAAAAAGCATGGCAGGGTAAAAGGAAACATGACTACAGGTCGTACATTCCTTCCATGAAGTATGATCAACTTCTGTTGTTCTTAACATTGTTTTTTATACAGGTCACGATTCCTTGAATGTACTAAGAACTTCCCGGCAATAACAGTTTAGTTCAGTTATTAATCATACTTGTAATCATTAGAGCCTTTGTAGAAAAAAAAAAAAAATGTGCCAGGAGATGATTATTTGACAAATTACTGCAGGGGATCAGCATAATAGCTTGGCTGATACAATCAACGTTCAGCCATCGCAAAGAAAAAAACCAAAAAAAAGCCCACAAAAACAAAACACCAAAAAAACCAAACAAAAAGCCCCATATGAAGCAACTTCTGAACTGTTTATGAAAAACACTACCCTGTCAACGAAAGGGGCCTGACGGTTAAATAGCTCGCACGTGGTTGTCTTCACAAGCGCAGGGGCTCCGTTCCTTTTCATACACAGTTACTACCGTGGCACGTGTAAGCAGCTAATAAATGAAGATCATTTATAATAACCGAGGTGTTTGCAGTTGTCTCTAATCCGTGCGCTTATTAGGAGTGAGTGCTGCAAAATGAACGCTGGTCGAATCTGTACTGGAAGCCACCGCTTGATGGACTGGGAGCCTGCGTGCAGCTCCCGTCTTCCGCTGGCGCGGGCTGAACTGGTGCCTTGGAATCTGAACAAGAAGTACATAATCCCTTCTGTATTTGAGTATTAACTTCCTGGTACTTCCTTCAGTCTAGCCCTGATAATTAGCCCTGCTAAGACACACAAAGGCCCTAGTTTATTTTTGACCAACAGTGTAAAACTACCACCAAGTGGAACAGAAGGTATGCTGATAAAAGCACAGCCTGACCACTACCCTTGCATCAGTGGTCGGGACTGCTGCCAGCGCAGCTCAGCCCCAACAAGGATCTCTGCTTTTTCCAGCCCCGACAACACGGAAACCAGCACACATCCGTCGTTTTTCAACCCTAAGGCTGCACACGGTCTGTGCAAGAAAATTTACCTCTCGATATGCAATGATTGTTTTCATGCAACACTGTTTTGCTTAATAAGTAGATACATTCATACCTTATTTTTTTAATTGTATTTGTTCTGGAAGGTTATGATATAGTGTACAGTGTTCCTATATTTTGGTTGGAAGTATACTGTGCCTCTTCAGATTGCCTAAAAGTGAGAGCAGAGCAGTATCTGTACATCTCCTTACAAGCATTGCTCTTTTTCATGTACAGATAGATAACTATTCACTAAAGTCCAACCTGTCACCGAAATAAATCAGCATTTTCCTATTGACTTCATTAGGAAAGGATATGGATCCAGAGCCCAACTGCCAATATTAATATTGCCCCCAAAATACCACTTCATGCATACAAAATTATAGTTAATGAGCAAACTAAAGTAGGTGGGTTCATTTAGTATTCAGAGATAACCTTCCTAAATGTATAAATTAAAATGAAAATCAAATTTTGATGAGTGTAAGGGAGCTGTATTCTGTTCTTTTGTGTGGATGTTATTCACAGCTTTCCCTCCCTAGGCATCAAAGTAAAAGAAGATTGAAAATACCTGCCATTGTTTTAAAAAAACGTCCCAGTTTCAGGGGAAGCAACGGTTGTGAGGCTAGTTTTGTTGCTACGAGGACAGACCAATACGCCTTGCAAAGTGCCTGCGGTCGCGTAGGGCTGGGTTGTCGGGAAGGGTCAACAAAGGGGCTCACCTGCTCATGCCAAGCGCAGCCTGAGCACGAAAGGCTGGCTCAGTGCTGAGCGTCCCGCTTTGCATGTTTTTTAATTAACCCCATTACTGGTTTTAATTAGAGATGCTTAAGAGAATTATCTCCGAGTTTTGATCTGCTCTTTCTAATGCAGTAGCGGCATCCAAAGGGGTCTTAGTCGTTTCCCTCCATAGAAATCATGAGTCAGCATTTCCAGAAGTTCATGCGCTTTCTGCGTAGGTGGGAAATAGCAGATGGGTGAAATTTTCCTGCCCACCCTGTGCGATGCCCTGGAAGTCAGCAGACTGGAAACTAGTGCCGGCGCCAGCGAGGGATGCCCGAGCTCCCCAGTACGCCAGCGTGGCGCGCTGCCGTCTCAGCGCTGGAACGCGTTACGTGGCTGTACCTCAGATACCTGAAATTAGCCCCATAAGGGCAGACTTTCCAAAATGTTTTAGAAAAGAGCAGCAAAGTTACCAAAAGAGCCAGGATGTCAAACTTCACTTTTGAAAATCTCCCCAGGAATCCCATCTATCTGCCTTTTTAGTCACTTTGAAGGTTGGTGATTGAATCCATACTTACAATGTGATTCTCCCACACATGGGGAGCAATAGGAGCTTTGTCATCACCACTAATGGGGACAGGATTGCGAGGAATGAAATATGCAAGGAGTATGTGAGGGGGGAAAAATCTAGCCTGGAAAATCATGAAATGAAAAGCGCCAGCGGAGGTTTTAATTTTTGTTCATGCTTTAATTACTGAAAATGATAGAAGCACTTTGCCATTTTTAAAATGGTTAAGTTTTAAAACGTCTGGAGTTGTTTGTTTGTTTCTTTTGGGAATGACTTACAATAACCAAGAGATATAAATCAACCCATGGTTTTGCTTTGCTTTTCTTCTGCAGCCGCAGCTTAAACAACCAAACAGCGGGGCAGCTTCCCACCAGCCTGAATCCACACTGAGCGCTCTGGCAAGGCTGGTGCTCAGCCGCGGCGGCCGCCCAGCCTGCGAGATTTGCCGTGATGGAGTCTCATGATGCGCTGGATGCTCTCCTGCTTAGGGGGCCCACAGAGCCTCCCCGGGAGGTTAATTCCCCTTTGCTGTCTTCTTGGGACCTTCCCCTCCTTGGTTTAAAAAGGAGTGGTGCTGAAAGTTGAAGCCCAGATTTTGTGATTATTTTGGGTGAAATTCGTACTCCAGTTTAGCAGCTCCATAGGGCTTGGCTGAGAAATGTATCAGGTGGCGTAGCCAAATCTTTCTCCCAACTTCAGATCTCTCTTTGCACCTTCCCTTTCTCCCATATCAGCATCAGATTTTAACCTGCTTCTCTCTCTTTTGGGGTGAGGGCCCACAGTGCCGCCCAGTCCCCTTGAAGGACACCCCGGAGCCATCCCCAAAGCCCATCAGAGCAGCTGCCTTGGGTACCGATGGCAGAGCAGCTGCACTGGGTGGGAGGCTGGTCTGGGCCAGCTGCATGGACACTTACCCATCGTGGTGGACATTGTCCTCTAGGATGCCATGGTTATCTTGCTTCTACTGGCCAGAGGCGCTGCCACGGTCCGTTTTTTCTTTATGATCCTCACAGATGGCTTTGCTCCAACCACCAGACAGTCAGGTGGTGAAAATCCACATCATTCTCTGAAGACCATTGCAGAAGAGGGCCAAAGCCATGAGACCTACTACCGCAGTCTTCATCCACCCTGTTGTTTTTCAAACCTTCCCTCCATCAACAAAACATGCTAGATTGGCAAACAAGCCTTCAACCTGTGATACTAGAAACCACGTCTCGCAGAGCCCTGCACTTTATGCTGTTGTGCTGGAAAAGGCAGGAGGAAGCCAAGGCAGGACCAGGTCGCAGCTCTCTGGGCAGCTGAGCTTGCAGAGGGGGTTTCTGCTGTTGTATCTGCAGGAGGTCAGCTTGCTTGCTTTCTCACTCGGTGTTTCAGTTTTCTGTTTTTAAAATGCAATTAGTAGTTCTTCTGTGTCTCATAGGCATACTGTGAGGATAAATGTATTAAAGATGTGCAGTAGCTAAGTGTCCACACCAGGGCAAAATATCTTAGGGAAGATAAATACGCCTGCGGACACCAAGTAGTCTCTTTCTTTGATGCTTTAATGCTTTCATGGTCAATAAAGAAACCTTGAGTTTTACAAAGGCTGTCTGGCAGTTCTAATATTAGCATCCTCACCACAGCCACTTCCTGTTGGCGATGTCTGATTATATCTCCGTGCGGTGCTGATGTTGTTGATAACATTTTCATGTACAATAAACCAAACTACAAACCTGGTTTGTGCTTGACGGTGAATTCGTTCGCAAAAATGAAGCAAAACCCAGTTCAGCCATTTGAGAATGTGAGGAGAGGAAGACGACACCAACAATTCTAGACTAAATGAAAAGATGTGGAAGTTGTTTCTTCATAGGAAGTGATCGAGGGGAAAACGTAATAACTTGGTAAAGGAGTAAATACTGTTTAATAGAAACACCAGTGGATATATGCATTTTCCTTGGCTTTGGTTCAACCAAGCTAAGAGCTTCTTGGGATCAGTGTAGTGAAAGCCGTCACTGGATGAGACCGCATCTCCGGGGACCCCGTGCTGGGGGGCTGCAGCCCTGGCGCTGCGAGGCAGCCCCCCGGCAGCCGCTCCTGCCGTGCTGCACACGGGAATGGGAGTGCAGCCTCGCTGTGCGGGGTGTGACATAGCCTTAATGCAGCCATATGCATCTATACCAGAGTGTGAGTGATTGTGCAATCAATCCCCCACAGCAAGGACAAAGTTAAGCTTCATGTACAACTTTACTCTTCTCCTTTCATGCTTCTGCAGTCTTACCCACACAATCGCAGCTGCCTCAAAGGAGGGTTTGTGTGGGGTTTTTTTTCTTCCCTGGAATATTTGACTAAATCACACTTGCAGATATTTCAAATTTTTCATTCACGTGACACCTGAGCTTTATTTACTTTTAAAATAAGTCATCTCATTAACAGAATTCATTATCCATTATTACTGTCATGTCATTCTCCTAATAAAAGGAATGACTGTAGAAGCATTCAGTGGCTTAGCTGGTAGCATAGTGAGCTATTATGCTGCAAACCTGCATTCAGGCTGTACATTGGTATGCCAAGGCTGGCAGAGACTAGGAGCATCAATGAGGTAATAGTCTTAATCTTTGAGGGGAGGATTATGTTGTGCTGCACTGCAAATACCTCCTACCGTTAGCAGGATAATACTTCAGATGGAGCTATAAATTGTTCAACAAATAAGGACAGGTGCTGGGAAGAGGGAGAAAAAAAAACCTTCAATGCTCCACCATTATCTCCAGATAAGAGGCGGAAAAACAGTTGTTCTCACTGCTGAACTATTATCACTCTTTCTCCATTTAATTTGCCAGCGTGGCATGGCCAGCCACTTAAAGTGAAGTGCATCTATCATAGTTGGGTCTCTTCCTCACAGAAATGCTGTTTGCTTTTGTTGATGAAACAAATGCCAGTTGTAGATACGTGTGGCATGAAGTGATCGTGGACAGGGCGTCCCAGCCATGCTGTCCCACCTCCCTGCATCAGCTCTCCATGCCACAGGCTGCCATGGCACATCTGGCCCTGGCTGGACTCTGCTTTTCACCATTTTCCTGCTCAGAAGAGCAGTTAGCGTTCATTACTGGCTGTGGCACGACCAAGTGAGCGGCTGCTCCTTTTCGTGTGTTATAGACCTGGTAGTCTAGGTTCACCTTGACTGGCCTGGGAAGACACAGGCCACTTGGTTGAAGCAAATATACCTACCTCCTTGTTTTGGTGGTTTGCTTCCTATCCTGCAGCAGGTCCTCACATGAGAAAGAGAAAGGAAATGAGAAATCTCATTTGCTAGGAAAAAAAAAGAAAAAAAAAAAATGAGGAAATAGTTTGTAACAAGGAACTCCACTTTCCAAGCCATCTTCTGCCTTAGCATGTCAGTGTGTTTCACAAAGCTGAGCAAATGGTATTACTCCCATTTTACAGAGGATAGATATGAGATAAACATTAAAAAGTATTTAAGCAGTGCTCGTGCTGGGATAAACTTTGTCCAGTGGCCCCTGGAAGCTGTTGCTCTACCACAAGATAGCAGAAGAGAGGAGAGAGCATTTAATGGCAGCATGCAGACCACCAGTTCAGAGTAAAACATGATCAGAAATTTGGTCCTAAACACACATTGAATTTTACAGGTAGCAGAGATTTACCACGATCCCAACACTTGTCCCTACTATTATCTTGCTGTTCTTCCCACTGCTCTAATTTGCGCTTGATCCAAAGCCACATCCAGCCACACAACAGATCAGTGGTGGATTTTGAGTGGATTTTGAGTGGGAAGCAATGCTGTCAGCCTCATGGGTTTTTACTGGAGTCTAGCTGAGCATCTTTGTTTTGCACCAAGTCAACATTAATTTGTCTTTGCCTGATTTACTGCTCAAGGAACAGATTTCCCCCGCATGCCCAGCTGTAACTAAGGGATCCAGACTACATCTCCCATGACACAGTGAAGACCTTCTTTCTCTCCATGTGAAACACCTTCTTTTCATTCGAAATGTCCAAATAAACATTTCCAGGTCCCTGAATCAACAGGGGTTTAGGTACTTTTAAAAGGTTTTGTGCATGGAAAATTTCACCATTTGCAAACAGCGTCTCGCTTTGGGATTACAGCAGATGCTGAAATATTGAACGTGCCCATTAGATCGAAATTCCTTTTAAAATTTTATCTAAACTCAAACTTGTTCACCCCTGAGAAATGGGAAGAGAGACCTCTTTTGGGCAAACTCTTAGCAATATGTGATTTAAAAAAATGTTGAGATTGTGGGTCTGACTCCACTTGCAGTAATTCCCCCAATACGAGTGGTCTTTCCTATGTGTAGAACCATGATAGGCTAAAGGAGAATCAAGCACACAAAGTAGTTGAGGCTATAACTAAACAGATTTGTCTGCCAGAAGCGATGGAACAAATGCAAATCTTGATGCATTGGTTTAATTTTTTAATTTGGTGGTGTTCCTCCTTCTTTAGGAGGTGCAGGCAGTACTGCACAGAGCAGCAAGCAGCCATCACTTTTCCTGGCAGCAGGGTTGACCTGCGGCTCACTGCAAACTGATTTCATTGTTTCCATGTCTGCACCTTCCTTTCCATAAATTAATAGCTCTTTTGCTCTCCCTTTTTTCCCCTTCCCCACAGAAACACCTGATTTCGTTTGTTAGAAAGTTAAACAGTCCTCACAGTAATTGCAAAGACTAGGAAAAAAAAAAAAAAAAAAAAGTCTATTCCTTCTTAAGCCCTTGCTCTGAAGATTTGCTTTAATACCTGCTCACCTAGTCATAGCAGCTTGTCACTATACAACTATACAACTATACAACTGAAACCCAAGAGTCTTCTTCAAGAGTTTCAGCTTGAAATTGTACAACTTTGTGGCTGAGCACATCCATTCCAGCACGAGAGCTCTGGCTCTGCAGCTTACATCGGAACTGGGGCCTTTTCTGAAGTAAAAGGGAATGGGTTTGCATTTACACCAGGTCAACCGCTGCTGAAGGTGGTGCAAAGGGTCTTTATGGTGATTGTCAATTTAAAGCCACCTCAGCAGAAGCGAGAACGGGTTTTGCAAAAACTCAAAGCAGAACGGCTTGTCTCTGGTTACCCTGCAGACAGGTGAGAGGAGCTCAGAGAAAAGCATAAGCCAGTTAAAGATGCTTTAGGACATGAAAACCGACAGCAAAAACCAACCAAACAGTGCTTTACCAGCATTGCAACAAACTACCCGGTGCGTTCCTGTCCTTCAGTTGGTTTCCAGCAGTCTTTGGAAGCGTTTTTATCTTTTCGCCACTCTGATTTAAGATATAGTGTTACTTAAAACCTCCTAACAGTCAACTAAATGTCAAAAAGATGAAAAAATTTTCCGTCAGCCTCTGCTTTTTATAAAAAATATCAATTTAATAACTTGGTTTAAAGAAAAACAGAATGATCATGTTAAAATACTGCCAAATTTATAAACTTTGACAGTCCCACATACTGAGATGAACAGGCAAATTTATTTAATAAGAAATAAAATACATTTTCTCCCTGCATTCATTGAAATAGAAAGACAGACACATCTGTCCCAAATTTCTTTTAAGGAACAGAATGGCTGCTAGTAACTAGAAAATAGTGCCTTTCTGCTGGCTTACCTCAAGATAAATTTACAGCTCCACTGTAACAGTATCAGAATTCAAAATGTAATCCGTTCAAGTAGAATGAGATCAAACATTTCTGTCCACATTAACTCTTTGATGTCACAATTCAATATCTCACAATGAAAAATGTGTACGTAAAACACAAGAAAGTTCACGCGAGTTCTTGTTCTTCTCAAAGTTGAAAAATCTGCAGGGTCCATTACGTGGGGTTTGTACATTCCCCTAGAAATGTGCAGTGAGTATTGTAGAAGGTTGCCCTAGCACAGGAGTTACAGATTTACATGATTTTTGAGAGATGCAGTTCTTATCTTTGGCAAGACTTGACAACCTCCTAGTCCAGTAGCTGCTTAGAGACCTAAACCAACATCCTCAGAGATAAAAGATGTTCTGGGCGTTATTCAGTGCAAGATATTTGTGCAGTTAGAGTACTAACCGATTTCAAAAGTATTTCAAGAAAAGGATGATTCTTCCATCACCTGACCTCAGAGGAGGGATAGTCCATTCTCACCCAAAAAGAGTACAGAAAATGGGAAATGGTATTTGCAGCTATACAAAAGAAAAAGGGCACATTTTTCAAGACAGAGGACACAGTTGTCCTTCTCTGTTTCAACAGGGAGATTTATTACACAAAGCCTCCCTGTATCTCCAGAACAAGGGATTCATGCAATGTCCCACATCAAATGGAAACTCCTTCTTTACGAACTCTTGCTCTCCTCCCAGACCGGACATTTCTTCTTGATCTAAAGCTGTTGGTCCTCTCTGTTCCCTTTGTGCTTCTCAGATGGCACCGAGGGGATACTAAGAAAAACCATCAAGGAATTTCCTTTTTTATGCAGCTAGAATCAGATCAGGTGAGCCCAACAGGCATATAAGCAATTGTTCAGTTTAATGTGGGATGCCCTCTATGGGGAAGGACCATTTAATGACCCCGTATTTTGGGGACCTGAGTGCAAAGACCCTGAACTTTAAGAAAAGTTTTAAAAACTGAAGGCAGGCAAGGTGTGCTAATACCTAGCTATGATGGTGAACCTTCCTAATGAGAACCAAGGAGGGCTTCACGGGGGATAAATAAGGGTCAGCTATAGGGGCCATAGCTCCACATAAGCACTGCGTGACAAAGTCCTTGTTTGTGGGTTGACGTGACGCGGCTGCAGCTGCCCAGGCTGGGCTGCGTATGCCCTGGCACACGTTCAGCTTGTGCTGGCCAAAGAGCGTTTTTCTGGTCTGGCCTGAAACGGTTCTGCAAACAAGGCGAGCTGTATGAGCAAAATTCACCTGATGCCAGTATAAGCTGTGTTTCCCTGAACGCTTTTGCCAGTGTGAAGTGTTCTTAAAAACTGTAAAAATAAAAACCAAAAAATGTCACACCCTTCGCTGGCATTGGCATGCGTGCAGACGTTTTAAAGATATATTTGGCCTGGGTTTGCTTTTGCTGGATAAGACTGTACCAATGTAATTGAAGATTGTTATGTTAATAATAAATGCCATGTTTATTAACATATTTAACAACATTAATAAATGGGAAGCTGTCAAACTGGTGTTACCCTGAGCAAAGACCATAATAACACTAAGTGGTAATGCCAGGGGACTACGTGAAAACAAGAACCTTTCTTCTGATGGAGGTGCTCAGTTCTGTGACTGAAAAACAAAGCGGTATCTCTCCTACCCTTGTGAAGAGCAACTTTGAGATAAGGAAGGTTACTTGGGCAAGGTCTGGAACATACAGTGAAAGCAGGAAAGGAAAAAGAAATGAGGTTGTACTATAACAGGTCAAGGTCTTTAGATTCCCAAAGGTTATTTCTTTGCTAATAAAAGTGCCTTGCTGCCCATGAAACAGAGATAGTGCATGTACTTGTCCGTTGAGAAATATCTGAAGTGATTTAACCTGCCACAGTGAAATGAAGACTTCCATGAGTCCCAAAGGAAAAACTACTGGCCCTCCATATATACCTGGCTGGGACAAGGCACATGTCCTCCAGGGAACAGGCAGGCTGGACTCTGCATCTGCCCAAGAAGTCTGAATACAAATCCTTGAAAACTAAAATTAAAAGGTAATTACCTGAATAGGGGTCACAGAATCCATTACTTTGTAGATAGGGCTTATTAGAACAAGAGAATATCAGACAGATACGACAAGTATGACCCGCCATAATCCAACTAAACCACAGCTGCATACAAAAATGTACTATTTTCTTCTGCAGAGCTGCCTGATTTTCAGAGCATCATTAGCGCTGCCGTATAGCTTTGCTCATGGCAAAGAAGTGGCTGCCTACCTTCTTCAGAACTGGCATATAATGGGGACTATAAACTGGGCAGACTAAGCAGCTGTGATTCAGCATAGACCATTTGCCTCGCTGCGTTTGCCAGTTGAGGTTTGGAAAGGGGAGGATTTAAATATATTTTAGCAGCACATTTTTTCCTATTCAGCCAGCACTTTTTTTCCATAGTTGCTTGCAGGTTAGAAGGACATTTGGACCCTGACCAGACAAAGCTCCTGAGTATTTCCAAGTCAAGAGCTTGGAAGTCAACAGGATTACTCACCTATTTGAGAGCTTGGAAGAGCAAGGGAGGCAAGGTTTGCAGGGAGAGGCGATGTCTTTTATGAGAAAAACTGATATCACTGGAAAAAATGGACAAGCTCTTATGGACACAAGTTCTAAGTGCGAGCCCTGTCAAAGGTTTTCATTTCTGGTGCGGATGAATTACTTGGTTCGCACCTTCTGTTGCCTTGAAACACCTCAGGGGCAGTTTCCTCCCATTTTCAGGCACTTGGCTGCTGTCCCTTTTCCCACAGCCTCATCAATGAGATATGAACTGCTCTCTAGATGTACCTATCTTTTTTTTTTTTTTTTTTCCCAGGGCACCTGAGGCACCTCTTGAATTACGTGCTTATAATTCAGGAGGATTTAGGACACCTGACGTGTCATGTAATGTTACACAATTACATCCCAGATCCTGGCTTTCAACATCGAAAATCCAGCAAACCTAGCTGAGACGATTTCAGGCAGAGTATCTTTGTGGTTCCATTATGGTTTTTTGGACAATGACTAGCTGTAACATAAAGCAAATAAAAAAAAAAAAAAAAGCTGGCTCTGAATTCTCTATATACTCAATCCTCTAATCCACCCCCACATAATCTGTTATATCATACAGCCCTCGGTGTAGGTGTGTAGCGCAGAACTGATGACTGAACGCTATTATGTGAACACCCACACAGTGCTCGCAGACGGCGCGATGCTGCCGTCCTTCCTTCTGCACAGCAGTCAAGCTTGAGCATCCTCACTCCCCCCACCCTTTCACCCCATCTGTGCTCTCTTCTCCAGTGCCAGGGAATCGGTTCCTACAGACCAGACCGGGGTCTGTGCTCCACTCCCTGCTCTGAACCTGCTTCAGCGAGATGGAAATAGGTACTTACTTGCGTTTGACGTCACCAGAGCAGCAGGCTCCCAGCTCTACAGGCGAGAGTGGAAAATATGATATTCTGCGCTTCGTACTGCGCAAACCCGTGAGCTGAGGGTTAGTCTTTGTGAAGGCGAGCAAGAGAAGAGGACGGGGATAAGGATTTCAGTTCATTGCACATTCCCCTGATATTCTACTGACATAGAAGGTCTTAATTAGGTTCAGCTCTTGTCAGGTAGATTTAAACCCTACTAGAAGTTACGTTGGCAAGACAGCTGCTCTTACAATACATACACATGAGCATATTCCCATTCCTTGTTTTCAAGAGAAAAATCACACCTTTTGCTTGCATATAGCGCGCATTCTTAGTTCCTTCCTCTCTCCATCTATTTTATTTATGCTAGAACTGCAACTTTGAAACCAAATGTCTTCTTATACCCATTTATATTTTCCAGCCTTCACAATATGTGCCAAATGCAGAGTTCCTGAAAAACAAAGGACTGGTGAACAAGTGCTAGTGCCTGCCAATAAAATACGTTGTGCTACAGAAACTTAATAGGAAGCTTGTTGAATGTTTTAAAAAAAACCTCAACAACCCAAATATTAATTGAACAAATTAGCCAAAAGCCTCACGTTGTTACATAAATCTACATTATTATTAAGAAAAGATATACTAAGGATGATTCAGACCTTACCAGGACACAGCCTAAGAAACGGGGAAGTGTCAAAAGGGAGCTTAGCAAAAGCAGTGTCAGCAAGACATAGGACAATACATCCCATAGATGTTATTCGTCTAAAGGAAACCCTTCTAATTTTGAAATCTAATTAAAACTTGTAGCCAAATGTCACATTAGCTGATTTCAAAATCTGTTTCATCAGTTTGGAACTTTTTCATATCCCTGGGACTGCACAGGTGCATGCAAAGGTACAATTTGCATTTGTTTCTTATGAAACAGCTCATAAGTAAAAAATACCTTGTTTTACCTATTATCAGACATATTTTTCTAGGTGCCCATAATGGCAAAACTAGCATAAGCCATTCACATCGTTAAAGCTTTGGGAGCTGACCAGGCTTGATACACAGGCTCTATGAGGTCATAAAGAAAATGTCTGCGAGCAAATTCCTACCAAGAATGAATCAAAACTCTGTGTGAAAGGTAATTTCAGCATCTCTGCCCTAGCAAAGGAACACCAATTTAAGTATATAGGACAGGTCGCTTTCCACTCTTGGCCTAGCTGAGTCAGCAGGACTTAGGCAAGACAGAGACACTCAGAGCAGGAATCTGTGTGCACTGAGGAAAGAACAAATCAACCCGTCTCATAAATCAGATTTAGTCTTACGGGAGCCAACCTCGGAGGTTCCTTTCTGAGCTCTGGAGGTAAAACCAAAGCAGTCAAGCTCCTGTTTTGGCAGTTCTTAATCAGGCTGGCAGACTATGTCCAACCACGAGCCACTGACCCAGAATCCAAGACAAATAACCAAAGCATTTCAATTCAGAAAAGAAAAGAAAGCAGAAAAATATAGATAATATCGTAGGAAACCTAGGTTGGTATTAGTCCTTTTTTTCTTTTTTTTTAAGTAACAGCACATCCTCATTCTAAAATTCAAGCTACGGTTGTAGCTTGTGCCAGCTCTCTGGATTAGTAAATCAAAATAATGCAATCATGCAGCATCTTCCCACCATCAAGAAAAGAAAAGAAAAAAAAAAAAAAAAAAGAGTTTTAGGGCTTTCCCAAGCATTTGCTGTGATGAGCTTGCCAATCAATCCTTGTTGTGTAGTGAGCAGAAAAGAACTAATTATGTGACTTTTTTTTTCTTTTTTTTTTTTTTAATTTCAGGACAAAGAACATATAATAATTGTTGGTCCTGGAAACTTAAATATAGAATATGCTATAATCCAGAGTTCATTATGACTTGAGGGACTGGTAATAATAATAAGGCATTATGCAGCCCTAAGGAGCTTCATATCTAGAAGGTAAATACTTAAAAGCCATGGTACATCAGCAAATCCAGAGGCAGGAACAGAGATTATTATGGTTTTAGATGGGGGAACATTATAATTCTTGTTTTTAAATCAGCTTTAAATCTGATTGCAGATGAGCTTGATTTCAAAAGGGAGATTTGGTGTTCAACAACATGGGAAGGGCCTACATTTCAGATACTTTCTACCACTTCTCTGTTGGTATTTCACAGTAAAAACAACAGCCTGAAAATCATTAAGAATTAAACAAACTGAAGTTAGAAGCTTTGATCATGTAGTGGAAACAGGAAGCAGGTAAGTGTGGAGTGTTTTCCTTTATTGTTCTGCCCTCAGACCAGGACGACTGAAATTTAGTCATTGTTTGCTGATGGTTTTTTTGGTTTTTTTACACTTTATATATATAATATTTTGATTATCTTGGTTCAGTTCTTCATACAGAAGGATCCTCACTGCAAAACGCAACCAGAAAACTGCCCTCGTTTTTGACAAGCTACAAAACTATCAGTTGGGTTTCTGAACAGCTGTTTTACCTGGCTTGGCTGCTGTGACTCCTCTCGTTAAGACGTTACTTCTCCACAAATACTTCTCCACAAATACCAGGAGTAGCACAGATCACAGAGCCTATTAGTCAGAATAAATATTCTCCTGCTCTCATGCTTTGGCTGTAAATTGCTTTCTGGATTTAGCACTGATGAGTGACAAAGAGTGACCTGTCCTCTTCTAGAAACGAGCCTGCACCGAGGGACTCTCGGGCAAACGTTCTGTGAAACTAAGGGTGGAAAAGACAAGAAGATGAGAAAAGCATCCCAAGGAAGCCTCCAAATTGAGGGAAAGGTAACAGCTGGATTAATGTTCCACTGCTTCATTTTGGGGTTTGCCATGAATAATTAAATGCAATTAATAAATAGTGCCCTGAAGATAGGATCAAACAGACTTTGGGTGTGGTGTTTAATCCTTCCTGAGTTGGGGAGTAAGGCCAGCAGCCTATAATGGATTTAACTAATTCTCTTAATAGCAGCTTCATTTGCCTGATCTTTCTAAATGGTATTAATCTAGTGATTTGCAGAATAAGCACTTGGAAGAGACTTACCAAAATCACGTTAGGATCTCAAAGATATATTTCTCTTCTTAGGTTTATTTTTTTTCAGTAGGAGAAGAGATTTCATTGACAATGAAAATTCTATTAATTTGGCTAAGTATTCACAGTCTTTGTGAATTTAAAATGTCATTAACAAATTCAACCTCTAGAATCAATGTTGGTAATGACAAATTCTGCAAGGCTCCTAATTAGTTATTTATAGATTAAATATTTTGTAAAAGACAAAACTGCAGCATTTCACCCTCATTTCCATGCTGGGTATTGAAGCACTGCACAGATTTCTGCATCTCACAGAAGCATTCACAAGAAACATCTCCCAGGTTGGTGACCGTGCTGGGAGACAACGAGATAATCACATTTCTTTATCGCCCTTTGCCTGGACAACAACAAATCTTCACAAGAGGCCTTTAGCTCTGAGGAAATTCCAGCTAACAGAAGTTATAGCTCATATCCTCAGGTTTTCCACATCAGATCTGCCCTCTGCTCCCACCACACACCACCACTCAGGTGTGCAGTTCCCTTCTCTGAAGAGCTCCCTAAGTAGAGCCCAGCAGGGCTAAAACACTTAACAAAATCTTGAGATGCAGACTACTGCCAACAGTTTTGAGCAACCTGATCTAGTGGAAGGTGGCCCTGCCCATGCCAGGGGGTTGGAACTAGATGTTCCCTTTAAGGTCCCTTCCAACCCAACCCATTCTGTCATTCTATGAGTTTCCCTCCTTGGGCACAATGGAAAATTTCTTCTCTAACAGGGTTTTTTCTGAGAAAAAAGCTAATGAAGTGGAGCTCACATGGAAAGAAATGAAGCTCAGTGAACAGTGTTGACTTGCCATAGGTGACTGACTGTGCCAATTTTGACTCTTGAGCCGTTTTGAGTTTGATCCCCTTCATAAGTACTGCAGAGGTAACTTCTTGCCTGAAACTCAACAACATCATTTGTGCTTCCACCCGTGCAAATAAACGGCAAAGTTCCCGCTGGCTCAGCCATGCAGCATCTACCAGCTAAGTCCAGTTCTGCTGTGCCTTTAGCTCATGGGAAGGGTTGTTCTATCTTTTAATTACAAGCTATGAATGAGACATATAAAAGAAATCGAACACAAGTAACACGGGCTGTCCAACCATGCATGCAGCTGTGCTGACTTAACGTAGGTTCACACTGCTTGTCCTTTTCCTTCCTATGGTTTGCCACCTCCATTGCTGTGTTTTGCCTTCAGTTGGGCTGTAAGTTATTAGGAAAGGGGTTTTTTTTTCCGTACTTTTTTTAATATGTTTGTACAGCATCAAGCACAGTGAGAGACTGAGGGCCTCTCACCCTACTGTGCTATCAATGATTAAGAACAGTCATTATTTTATTTTCATTATCGAGTCAAAGAAATAATGCTGCTTCAAAGCTACACATGCTGTTGCAAGTAGCAAAGTGCTTGTGATACCCATGGCCCTTTTGCTGCTCTTAGCTAGCCACTAACTCACTTAATTTTGTGTAGTTTAGCACATTACAAGATTGTTCAAGAGTGCCATAAATGATGTCAGGCACCATCAGAAACCACTTCAGAAAATCATTGCCTGTAGCCAGATCAAAAGGTGAACACCTGGAAACTTGCAGTTCTGGGAAAGCAGAATAAATCTTTTTTTTTTTTTTTTTTTTTCCTCCCCTTTCTCTTCCTCTTGGAGATTTGTTTCTTTTTGCCTTAAAGAATTTGAAAGGTTTATTTACAGCTTTTCAAATGACCCCTAATCTATTTAGAAAAACATAGCATGGCAAATTCATCTCGGGTGTAACTCCATTTGTTGACTTAAGCAGACTTGTGCCAGAAGGGAGCCTGGCCCAGGAGTTTCTCTGCGGAAAAAAACAAAGCATTTGAATACAACACTTAATTGGCTTGTTGAGTCCCATCACAGACTGTCCTGGAATATATTTAGCAAAGATAATTCTCTTATTTTGGTAAGATTGTATCAGTAACTGAAACTCATGCTATAGCTTTAAGCCTTGCCTTGTTCCCCAGGCTTTGCTGCTTGAGGCTGATAATTTTCACAGCACCTGACAACATTAAAAGAGACATTGTATTATGTAGTTTAGTGAAATCTAAGACCATAAATAACTGGGAAAGTTGCTTATTCTGACAGATATAAGCATTATAATTAATTAAACAATCTATCAGGGTCAACTTTTGGAAGTAATATGTAAAAGTTATGTACTGTGGTACTGCAGAATTTGAGACGTGCTGGGAGGCTGTTGCAAAGACATACAGCGTCCATAAGTAATATTAAAATGGTGTCTGCCACAGATAATTTAATCAAAAGATAATTGGTTTGTTTAAGCTTACAAATTGCCAACATTCTTCTCTTGAACAGATTTATATATCTTTATATTATTTTTCTCAGTGAGTCCCAAACCATGAGTGCTTTTCTGAACACATAAACACCAGAAAAGGGGTCCGAGGCACCAACAGTCCCATCAAAAATAGTAGTTGCCACTTTCCATGTGATATTGCCCTAACTACACAGCATGAACCCAGCTCTCAGAGCTCTCTCCATATGTTGTATAAGGAGCAGGGGCACAAGGGGACAGTGGAAGGATGTTGGGGGAAAGGTCTGGCAAAAAAGAAAAGAGACAAAGCAGAAAGCAGGGAGAAAATTAGGAAGGGGGAAATGCAGAGATGTTCTGAAAAGCAGAACATCGGCAAGTGAGATTGGGAGGTAGGGACAGGGCCAAAGCATCAATGGACAACCAACCCTCTTCCCGCACGGCTGTGAGTGGATGTAACAGTTCATAGTATGAATCCTCCCTGCCCCGTCCCAAGAAACAACCAACCCCAAACAATTATTTTGAGAGAAAGTAAATTAAACACCCACATCATTTCGGTACATGTTTCTGATCCAGCATCTTTGGGATTTCAAAACTGACTTCATGAGAGCAAGATTAAGCTGTAGCAGCAGTTACAGACTGTATTTTGATCTGGAAGTATAAAGTCTGAAAACTTTTGGTTTTGCTCTGGTGAGCTCTCCTACACGAAGCACACTTACAATCCCTTCAGTGATTCCAGGTTACAAACGACAAATCTAATCTCAAGAGGAACATTTATATGTTTGATGTTAACTGCAATAACAGCTTTATTCAGTTAGACCTCTTAAACCTTTTAATAAACCAGATACTTGACACATACTTTTTATTTTATTTTTATAATAGATGTATCTCCCAAAAGTTTGAAGTGATAAACCTGAATACAGAGTAATATTTCTCAGTATTTGCCATACAGTTTGTACGTGTTAGGGTTGCATAATAAATAGATGGTTTAAATATTTGTTCGTAGAGGTCTTTCCGTGAACTTAAGCCTAAGTTATCTAAACAGTTGAAAAAAGATTTATAGTTATGAAGAGGCCTATATGTCAAGCAAAGTTTTATGATATGTTCCATAATAAATTAGCAATAAATGGATACAGGTGACTGTGGAATTTATGGCCTTTAATGTTTTAATGCTTCACTAAAGAAAACCCTATTATTAAGGTCCTAAAGGGTAATACAGGAATACCATCTACAAATTGTCAAATTAAATAGTTGTTGCCAGGTATTTGAACAGTGGAACATTTTAGCTTGACCAGCAGCAGGGGCAGACAGCAAAGAAACAGAAAGGCTGATCATTTCAGAAGTACAAATGAAGATTTCACCCTGCAAGCCTAACTCAAGCGTGTCACCTCTGCTTCAGCTGTACTGAAAACGACGGGCCTGATCCTTAACCATCTTGCATTTGAAAGATCTGTAATTACCCAGGTCATCTAAGTCTACTCTTGGGGCTCTGATTTACCCACACAGGTAGAGGCTGCAGGATTCACCCCAGCTGAATCAATGACTAAAAGCCAGTGCGTGAAGGACTTGGCTGAGGCCTTTTCAAACGTTTCTATCCATATGAAAACTATTGCTTGAACCCAGGAGATAACACACTGTGAGAAAAAAATGGATTTCACTGTCCTAACACTGCGACCCCTTGGGTAGCACTGGAAATTGCCCTAAAACAGATTTGGACAAATGATGAAAATAGATGATGCTCCTATCGCCTCTGTTAACATCTCTTGAGAGGTTAAACCCCATCAAAAGATAAAAATATGGATAAAGCTGTTGAGAATCTGACCAGACGATGGACCAAACCGCAGGGTCAAAACAGGGGTAGTATTTGGTGGGCTAAGGGAGTGGGATTTGTGTTTGAAGGGAAATCAGACCTGGCAATAAGGAGTTAAGATCCCAAAAGCACTTGGTACTGCCTGCCCGCTCATGGGAAACAGCCCTCCCCCGAGATGTAACACAGACCCAACTCCGCACTCAAGAAAAAACTGGGTCAGAATTACTTTTTAAGATTAGGCATATCCAAGCCATTAGCACTATGTCTGCATGTTAACACATCAGCACAAAGATAGGGCAAGGGGGAGGGGGAAACGCTCTGAGACTGCCATTGGGGCAGTTCATCTCTAAAAGGAAACACATGTTATCCAGCCCTACGCCTAATGGGGTTGGACAGTAATTAAAAAATATCTTTTATTTGGAGAGTTGGGTCTTGAAACTACCAACTCGCACCATTAATCTTTTTGATCTACTGCCGAGATCTGCAGCAAGGGTCAGCGAGCAGGATCTCTGCCATTTGTAGAGGGACGAGCACACGACAGGACAGTGAGCTGTAGAACAGAAATAGTCGTTACATACAGTTATCGATTAACAGTGGCTAGGAAAGGGATTGTATGGTAACCGTTACCTGATCACATCCCCACCGCTCTCATTTCACTGGGCTGCCATTGGCAAATCACCTTAAAAACTACCAGCAGCTCCTCAGAAATAAAATTTAGGCGAGGCAGTTACATGGGGAAACTTGTTGGATCAAACAAGAAGCAGGAAAAGGGCACAGAGAAAGGTACCAGTGCCCTCAGGGTGCCTTCCTCTGCCCATCAGAGTAGCAAAACCCACTTCTAGGCTGGAAATCTTGAGATTTGCTCAAGACATTTGCACTTCCACATGTGTAAAATGAGTTGTCTGTACTTCAAGATCTACCATGTTAACCATGCCATAACAGTGGCATGGTTAACCATGACATAAAGCAGCGAACCCATCTCCTCTGTCCCATGCTACGTGCTTTCCTCCCAGCGTTAATGCAGGTCTGCTCCACCAAATGGCTGGCTACGTCGGTCTGATCCACTCCAGCTGGGGAACCTTCTGGTCTAAAGCACCTTCGCATCCTCTACCAGTAAAACTAAATGTGAAGAGGGGCTACTACTGGTGTAACCAGGCAGAGTTTCTGGTCAGGGGGAAATCTATCTATAACCAAAACAGTCCCCAAATACCAGTTTCTTAGCAGAGCCCAGAGGGCAGCGTTTTAGCCAGCCTCTAACGCTATCTCAGAAGATGACAGTTTAAGCCCTGTTGTCTTTCAATTAATCTCCAGCATGGCTTCAGTAAAGAGAGAAGCTCTCCACTCCAGATAGCTGGGATACTCGTTAATTAACCCATTAGTCTTGCTCACTTCACAGTTCCTTTCCTTCCTTTCTGTGCTTTATTGTCATGACACCCCTAGACGTTTTTCCTTATTTTGACAGGGCTAAGAATGTCTCTCTGTTTTGGTTTTATTTTTTAGATTTTGGGGTGGTTTTAGAAAGAATTTGATGAACACCTGTGATTTCATCTGGAAGTTGTTTTTATCCTTGTGCTGTGAGGAGCTAACTTCCAGATCCCCCTCCCACCCATATGTCTATCAGCTGTGTTCGGGTTGTGCTGGCTTGGGCAGGGTGAGGATTTTTCCCTCCGAACTATGAGTTTATCTGACCCTTAACAACGACTGCTGCAGGTGAGTTCAGACGTAAAGCCATCTGCTGTTCAGATAAAACTCAGCTGCTTATGTTACAGGTATGACCTCTGTTCCCAAGAGCCTCTGCTGTGCTCAGTCCAGAGGGCCACCAGCTACTGCTCCCAGGGAAGGATCCTGTGCCCCCGGGAGCCTTCCCGGATACAGCAGAGTCAAATGTTATGGAATCTCTAAATAACTGCTATGTTTCCTTGTGCTTCTATTTGTCATTCATCACTTTCCTTACAAATTCTGTAGCACTGTAAAAGATAAATTATCGAATAAAGATCCCATGATTATTTCTTTGAATTCTTCCCCCCTCAGGACAGAACAAACTGAGATGACTGTGTGAGCGAAGGATTAGTTTAGCTTGAGCAAGTGTCCCCAGATTGGGCTGTAGGGTATAATATCACCTTTCTGTTGTCTCTGAACTACTTCCTCTCAGGAAATATGGGGGAAAAGACACCCTCTGATACATTTCTTTTTCTCCTTAGACAACAGAAGTCAGTGGACTTAGATCTAATCGTGATCCCTCCTAGGTTAATAGCAGTTTTATGACTGATTTCAGCAGCTATGATGAAGAGTCTACATACAGAAATACTCCGGAAAGGTCAGTTCACAAGAACACTCAGCTTCTGGGGACAGGGCAAGTAAAACAACTCTTGTGTAAAGACAGTTGATATCTCCTTCTAAATAAAAAGTTACAAAAGAAATAGGTCAGATTTGCTGGTTCAAGCCAACCTTTATTTAATTCACATATTTAGCTAGCATACTTGTGCATTACTACTTTACCGCAGGTCAGGTTCTTCATTATAACTACAGGCTTCTAAAATATGGTTTTCAGGCTTTTCTGTCTCTATCTAATATTCCACCACGATAAATCTTTAAACATATTATATAGCTATGTTTCTTGAGACTTCCAATGTATGGATATCTACAGTAGTGTTTAAATGAGTATAGAGAAACAAAATTTATGGATTTCAGATGCTTCCGAGTTTAAAAGCAGACTGGAAAGTATGAAAGTGAGGAAGTGATGAGGTATAATGAACTACAATTGCTTTGCCTTTGGGATTTTCAAACATGTTTAAACCATTGGAATCTCTGTTTGCATTCAGATATATTTCAAAGAGCTTTAAAGATTCTTTCTTCATATAGATACTGTGCATGGGTGTGAACCAAAGCCCAGCTCTGGACGCTCCGGTTCCAGTCTGTGGCTCTGCATCGCAACCTCAACTCTGCAGCTGAGGTCCCTCCCTCTTAGGTACAGGATTGCCAATTCTTGTAACACTTTGTGTAAGGAGCCATTTCGAGTGGATGAGAGGAAATGGCTTCAAGTTGTGGCAGGGGAGGTTTAGACTGGATATTAGGAAAAATGTCTTTACTGAGAGAGCAGTGAGGCATTGGAATGGGCTGCCCAGGGAGGCGGTGGAGTCACCCTCACTGGAGGTGTTTAAGGCACGTGTGGATGAGGCACTGTGGGACATGGTTTAATGGGCAGGGTGGGGTTGGTTGATGGTTGGACTTGGTGATCTTACAGGTCCTTCCCAACCTTAGTGATTCTGTGGTTCCAGTACTAAAATTATAGCTGTGGCCTCTGAGGGCTACAGCTGGGGAGGAAGGGGTGCCAACCTTCAGCTGCAGCCACCGGGCTGCTGCTTGGGGACCGGACTGGGGGACAGATGATGTTTCCAGTGACTGCCAGTGGAAGCTGCAGTATCGCTTGTTACGTCCTGCAAAATATGATCACTCTTCTGCCTGAGCAGTGTGTACTGAGCGAAAACCCAGTGCGTGCTGAGGTGAGCAGAGATACAGAAAGAACCTTTCATGCCCAGGTTGCTGGAGCCACTCTCAGAGCTACTGGGGAGGGAAATGGGGAGCACAGTCTGCTTCTCGGCACAAAGGTAAAGCGAGCCGGATGCAAGCAGGAGGTCTCCTGTCAGAAGGAAGGGAGAACGTGATCGCAGAAGCACAAGACAGAGCCATGTCCGAGTAAAGATGAAGAAATTAAGATGGGGAAGTTTCTTCAAGGAACAAGACAGAACTACACAAATTCAGAAACAGCGAGAAGAGGTTAAGCCTACTAGAAGGACAAGGTTGCCATTTGCAAGATGAGGAAGATGCCAAGATAAGTGTTTGAAAGACTTGCTGTAAGAGATGGTACTCATACCATACTGATGAAAAAGAAATAAAAGAAAAAAGGGTTGTGTAAGTTCATATGATTTTAGACATTTCAGGAGCTACTGTAAAGTCTGCACAGAAAAGAAAGAAAAAAGCCAATGATGTTGAGAAAAAGAAAAATAAAGACAGAAAGGTGGATTAATAAGCCTCAAGATCTGTGATGTTGGTGATACTTTCCACATGCTCAGCAGCAGCTTCCTAAAAAGTTAGAGTGTCTTCTAATGCTGAAAGGGAAACACATAAGAAAAGCACCAGTAGCTACAACTGTATCTCCATAAAATTTAAAGGCACACTTGCACGTACAGCTTCAACATAAACCAACAGTCTAAAATGTCTGGGTTGCTGTCTGTCTTCCTGGGTTAATTTATTTATAGTCTATTGTTTCATGTTAAATATTTCCAAGTTGGTGATCATGGAGCATGATGCTTTTTTTTTTTTAAAATCTCCTCTCCTGAAGGCATGCCCCAAGCTGAGATATCTCTCCAAATATATGTATCTATCTCATTTGATATTGGCTTAAAGGCTACTTTCCCAAATACAATAATGTCTAGCCCCAGCAGCATTTCTACTGTGATTTATGTAACAGCCAAGTTCAGGGCCATTTCTCTTTTTTTTTTTTTTTTTTTTTTTTTTTTTGCTTTCTCTGACAATATCTCCTTGTCCTTTTTTTTTCCCTTGTTTATTTCAGCTCAAGAGGGACTGGGGGGAGTGGAAGTTATGCTAATGAAATTCTGTATTTCCCTTTTAAAGATATAAGCATAATCTTTCGCTAACATGTTTATTGCAAATTCAAGCATGCAGGATCAAAATTCAAAATTCTTCTCACTCTCAAAACAAATACATAAAAATCTCTAGAACACAAATTTAAATCACAGCAGAGAATACCACACCTTGAAATCAATAGTCAAGTTCAAATATGAACATGCAATTCCACCACCGAAGACACTGTGTGGTGAATCTAGCCCAAGGTTTGGGCCGTAGATGTGCTTTATCAGCCATCCCCACCCCGGGACTGGGAGAATGAAGCAGAGTCACCTCTTCAGGAACCAAACCGACTGCAACTTGTCTGGAGTTCAGTGTCTGGTTCTGGTTTTATTTCTACAAGGCTGAAGTTAAACTATATACTCTTGCCCTCTGTCAGTTGACAGAAGAATGTACTCAGGCCCCTAAGATTTGCACTGCCTGTCTTGCTGCCATCGTTAAGAGAGCCTACTGCCTTGTAAAAATGTAACTACACGTGTTTCATAAAAATCGATATAAAAATAACAACAGTAGGGTATTTCCATCTTTCTGGAACAATTGAATTCTGAAACAAGCATCTCTGGTTCTTCCTCTTGCAAACGGATCAAGTTACATTTCACTAGGTAGTAAAGCGTGGTACAATAGCCTGCCCAATCTGTTTTCCTCTTGTCTTGTACAAAGTCTCAGATATATTCACTCATTATTCAACCTAATGGGCCTGCATTTGTCATATAGTGAATGCTAGCGCTCTCCTTGGAAGTTGCAGAGGTTAACTGCGCCTAACAGCCCCTTTCCTTCCTTTCTGGGCATGTTTTCACCATGAATAACAGAAACAACAGAACTGAATGTCATAATACCCTAGAATGAAGGTGCCGGTACAAACTACAGTGATGAAGTAATGGTAGCAATTTTTTTGTCCTAATCCCTGATCTTCCCTGTGGAACCTAGTCCATACCTGGAAATATTTTGAAATGTATCAGGGAAGGAATCTGCTCCTGCCAAAATGCTTGCAGAATTGAAGGTCCACATTATTAAGCATTATTATCATTCTTTATTCACTTTATTGGTAGTGTTTGCATGATTGTGGCTATGCGTGAGGAAAAAAATGCTGTCAGAAGCTGAATTGGACATGTTATACCCTTCATTCAACTATCATTCAGGGGAGGGAAAAAAATCTTTCTAAATACAGATGACCTAATTTAATTTAATTATGACCTAAATCTTGGTCATTGTAGTCTTGTAAGTTGTCCTGCTGCAGCAAGTTAAAAAAAAAAAAATTACTTTTGAAAACAGAAGCTTGAAAAATATTTGTATATAATTCATAGGCTCTACAGCAAGGAATTACACAAATTGCTAATCGTGCACAAAAATGAATAGTCTGTTGACACAGTTGAAATATTTTCTTTGCTCTCATTTTGAGCTGTATTTTTCTAGTCCCTGCACTCAAAGTAGATACATCACATTTTGATGTAGTCAGGCTCTTTTCAAGGTGTGAAATTGGTAAGTACCAACACCAAAGGAAAAAAATTCTTTTAATACTGCACTGTGCCACTTGAAGCAGTATTACCCTTTGGCTTCGAGCCAGCAAACTCCAGTGAGAACTATTTTATAGCACATGACTATAATAAAAGATATTTAAACATGGCCTAACAATGGATTAAACTAGTAAGACATAGTTTGTGTTAGATCCCAAGGATGAATATCAAAAATAGAGGCAATAGTTTTGAAACAACAGCCAGCAGTGAAAAGTTTACTTCTAATATAAACCAGACAGTCCCCAAAATAATTTGTGGTTTATTTAATTCTTACCGTTCATCTTGTGTTCTTTTGAGTAAGCTAAAGTAAGACACCCGCCTGAAAACACCAGCTGGTTTAGATTTTGATTCTGGATCTCTAGTGAGCTGAAAAACTGTAATCTGCATCTGCAAGGGTGGGGAGTCATTTCTGTAAACAGGAAGAATAAGGATTTGCTGGGGGGGAAGGGCAGCTTATGAGAAGGTGCAATTTGGGAGAAGAGAGAAAACCCAACCTCGCTAATATATTATAATAAATTACTGTTTTGTCATTATCTGGTTATATTTGCACAAACATCAATTGCATGTGAGCCCTGAAAAAGAATGTCTCATTGCCTTTAATATGCACTGCAGTGTGCACCCATACAAAATCATTACTGTAACAAAACCAGCTGTGTGTAATAGAAAGCAAATGATTTACAATGTTACTATAAGAAACTACTTTATTTCATATTATCATAAAAAGAACAGCACTGAAAATTTGCATGACAAACACAAGAATACAGGAAATTCCAAATCTAATTCATTTTTAGGTTTTAATAGGTATTAACTTATGGAGGTGAATTGTTAAGAACATTTCTTGAAGAATATTTCCAGAGAGTTTAGTTGCAATATTGGAACTCGTATTTAGTGAAATGTGAACTAGTCCAGTAGATGAAGAAAATGCAAAAGCCTGAAACAGCGAATTCACTGCTGGACCTAAAAAAGTATATTTATTTTTATCACCATGCTATGGCTGAAGTTTGGGTCTATCAAGGATCCCTCTGAAGTCATTGGACTTCCCTGAACAAAGACTGCTGGATTAGATGCTGTTCTTCCTAAAACTTCGGTCTGTTATCAACCTGCACTGCTACTTTTTTCAACTGTTGTGAAATTCTAACAAACAAACATAAGCAGCTCCAAACCCATGTTCTGCCCGGTTGTACACAGCAGTTCGGTTACTCAACTGATTTAGCAGATTCCGAAAGATCAGCTCCCAACTCTCTCCCTCTCACAAGTCATGAAACGCATTTTTCCTGTATTAGGTGAGCCTATTTCATGTAAGAATCGAAGGAGATAACAGCTGTTACCAAAAAGGTGGCAGGCATGTAAAACAAAAACCGAAGTCTTGAACACATGAAGCTTTATAAGACCCAGGCAGGACTCAAACAAATGTTCAATGAAAGTCACTTTTATGGCTGTACTTTGGTTTATCGCAAGGCAGTAATAAATGTGTCTCATTAAAAGCCAGTAAAAGAACACCACCTACACCACCAATTGCTGTAACTGCAGATATAGCAGATCTGGAATAGTTACCTAAAGACCCTCATTTCCTAGCATTTAATGCTTCCCTGTCCATATAAACTAGCCTTCTACGGATTTAAAGACTGTTGGATGCTAAAAGCAGCAGCTGTTGCTGGGAAAATGACACTTTCAAAGCCCTGTTTCTTTCTCAAGGTGAAGTTAGAGAGAGGTTGAATGACCATGGAGCTCTCCTTGGCTAAAAAAAAAAAATTACCAGAGGAGACCATGCCAACAGAAAGACAAGCAATACCCCCATTCTGGCTAGAGCGTACGTGGTTTGCCTCAGCTTTATTGCTCAGCGGGTCAAATTCATCCTTGGTGAAATGGTGGTTCCCATGGTGAAGCCGCAAGAAAATTCTGAAACCTTCTGGCACCTGTCAAGAAATGGGGTTGTGAAAGTGGGGGAAGGAACTGGCATGGAGAAGCTGGGATTAAGGGTGGGAGCCACCACATAAAAGATTATTCTTGTTCTAGTTGTTAGAACTTTTTTATTGCGTAGAATTTACATACATGCTTATTAAGTGGTTTAAAAAAGAAGCCTGACAGATATTAAACAGCATGCCACACTCTTTATGCTGCTGCCATGCAGATGTGTCCAAAGCATAAACAGACTTACAGCCAGCACTTGGTTGCTCTATGGGAGAGTATCTCTGCAGTAAATTTCTCCAAACTTTTCAGGACAATTAACTTGAGAATTGGAAACTTTTTTTTCCCCCCAGATTTGATCCTTCGCTTGATCTCTCACTGCGTTCCAATTATGCAGGGAAAATATCTAGCAAGTGTTTTAATACCCGAGATTGAATTTCCTCAACCTAAGCTAGCAGCAGAATTACTGGCCCAGAGATTCTGGCACAAGCAGTACAGCTGTGTGTGAGCTGGTGGGAAAACTACTGGAATATCATGACTAGTCTTGGTGTTCACACTTCAAAGAAGCCATGGAAAATTGAAAATAGATCAGAAAAAAATGATTTCAAGATCTGGAATATCTGCCTTGTAGGGATAGACGTATGCAGGCTAATCTGTTTACTTTATCAAAAGAAAGGTTAAGAGACT
Organism: Podiceps cristatus; assembly: GCA_000699545.1. NCBI lineage: Eukaryota > Metazoa > Chordata > Aves > Podicipediformes > Podicipedidae > Podiceps > Podiceps cristatus. The sequence continues at coordinate 72,867 of KL256939.1, forward strand.
TGATCATGATATATTAACACCTACATGTGGAGAAGATTTGTAAAGGCTCTGTAATTTAGCATATAAAAATGAATCAAGACCCAGAAGCTGAAAATGGTCAAATTCACATGATGGATAAAGCAGACAGGATTAACGGTGAGGTTAATTAGTCACCAGGACAATTTCTCCAAAAAGATCATGGGTTCTTCACCCTTTTCAGTCAAGACTGGATGGCTCTTTGACGTAAGGAGATCTGTGAACTGGGCTGGGTACAGGATTCCCAAGTGAGGCATTCCAGCCGGGGCAAATTTGTTAATCATGATGACCCCCCATGACCAAGGATGTGCTGGGGCAGGTCAATCTTACTCAGTTGAACTTGTTGGCAAAATCAGCATCGGTATATGAACCCGGGTTTTAAAACCTACACTCCGAATGGTTCCCTCTTTGTGGCGACACTGAGACTCTGAAGCCGTCACCTGTGCTTGCCTTGGTGTGCAGCTCCCTCTTTCCTTCCCAATACTCTCCATGCCCACACTTTTCTACTGAAAATACAAAAATGAAGCCGCGTAATCTGCTTCATCTGATGCCACTGGTGCCATGCACAACTCAATGGTTCTAATCTTTTTTCTACCTCTCCATCTCTTTTCTCTCACAGGCTCCTACATTTCAGGCTTGCCACTGGATAGGAAAGTCTGGAAAATGTCTTCTGTGGGAACATATGCTGGATACTTAAATGTTGAATGATTCCATTTTATTTAATTAATTTAATTAATTTCAGGAATGAGTCTGGAAAGCGGTATCTTGGCTGGGATGATATTTCAGTCAGTACTTACAACTGCCTGTCAGTTTTGCTGAGTAAAGGTTATTTGCACAATAATGTTAGTCTTGTGCCTCTTTAGTCGGCACTCTCTAGGCTTTATCATGCTGCTCATACCCAGCAATGGTGCAATTATTAATGTCTTACCTCAAAATTTCTGTGACCTCTTGATATTGTCACTAGGGATGGAAGGACCCACATAGTGGCAGGATACTGTACAAAAGGTCCTGAGATAAATTAATCAGCAAGAGCATCTGATTGCCAAAAGGAGGCATTTAATTCTATAGCCTTTTCTGTCACTGTAGATGAAGGTGGACATGCTGTTGCAGTAGTACGGGGGAGAGAAAAAATGAGATTGAGCAGCAGCAAAGAAACAAAGGAGAAGCTGAAGGAAAACAAAATATGGAGATGATTTAAAATCACTTATGAGACCTGTGCCTGCTAATGCATTTTTTCAAATGATTATGACTTACATAAAATACATTCAGACATCTTCTTCTCATTAGAAATACTGAGTTGAAAAAGATATAACCAGTATCCCAGTGTGTTCCTCTTACATGAGCTTTTGAACCGCAGCTACGAAGCTGCATCCAACATTGGTATGCCTTAACATCATATGTTGCTGGATGATGAGACATCTGTGTTCTTACATGGACAATCACATTTACTCCAACATCAGTGAGAGTGTTTCTAGAGAACAATTGCTGATGTGTTAGCATGCTTTCTATTTTCCTATTGAGACTGGTATGCTCCATCTTTGATTTCATATTCTTCTAGCAGATGGTAGTTTCAAAAGAGCTGCTACAGAGAGCTTTTACTGTTATTCACTGCTTTTTCACAGTCAGATAGACAATGCTGTCAAACATCAATGGAAACAGAGGGAGCACCAGTGGCTTAAGCCGTGATGATGCAGTGAAAATCCTAAGGTAATGTTCAAAGTAAGAAAACAAATCACTTTTGGTAACGGTAGGTCCATTCGAAGCAGTGGGTGAAGCAGCTCAGAGGGTGACATCCATATCCCAACACGTTAGCATTGACTTTTTTAGTGAAGCTCAACCAGAGAGAGCTCCAGTGGCAAACTTCTACAGTAATTCCTCTTTTAGAAGCAAAGACAAAGGAGCATCAAGAGCAAAGCTATATACCCAACATGAGATTGTAATACCAGGTAACTGTTTTCATTTTTATTTACTCAGACTCTAAAAAGAACTAAACCTGGCTGCATGGCTTCGTTTCCGTGAGCAGGTACGTTTTCTGAGCACAATTCTAAAGCAACAGTGTCAAAGCGACAGCAGAGCCTTGACAGATCTCTAGTGTAGGGGAAAGGGCTTCAGAGCTGCAAATAATAATCAGAGGCTAAACTCTGCTCTCTATCACATTGGAGAAAATTCAAAGTAATTACCCCACTGACTTCAGGGTAGTGATCCTAGATTTATATTACTGTAAATGACAGCAAAAATTGGACCCGATAGAGAAATAATTTATCTAAGACCCTAAGTATAGTTGCACAATTCAATCTGTAAATAATGCCACTAATGCACATATGGCTAATTTACATCCAGCCTATGAGAACATATCCAGTGCTGATTTCCAGGATGCTTGAAGCACTAGGCAGTGCCAAAATAAATTTGCAGTATTCCCATAGCCCTCACAAGCCTTCCAACTTTTGCTGTTGGGAAGGAGATGCACCACAGATATTTCAGAAAAGTGAAATTTTATCTGTTATATGACTAGGTATCAGACAATTCTTACAAAAAAAGGCGTAGAAGGCTGTCAAGCAGCACTCCATGTCTACTTGCATGAGCTCTGCAAGCTCTCTCTTCTCAATAAGTTGTTTTTATCTAATTTGTCTCTTACTGGGAGCAGAATTTTAGGAGCAGCTTGAGTTTTCTAAGAATAAACCATACTTCAAAGAAAGGAGGGTTGTTAGTAACATTGGAGAAGAGTGCTTGGAGTACATACATTTAACGCACATAAAATTTAACTACAGCAATTTAATTTAGATTCCTTCTCTAATCATATATTTATATTAAGACCTTGCTGAAGCCAAATTGAAATTTCTATTGCTAGGAGGCAAAGATGATATAAAATCTGAATTATTCATCAACTCAGCAGGAGAAAAAAAATCTTCTAAAATACCAAATATTGTTCTGGGCTTTATACCAGTTTGCAATGGGGGGCGAAGAGTTAGAAAATCCATGTCTTAGTTTACCGGGACTTGAAAGGAGACATGTTAAGTCTAACAAATACATATACCCTTCTTTCCTTCCTTCCTAAAATATTTTACATTATGGTGGTTTTTTTTCTTTCTTTTTCCAGTATCATTAGGGAAGAAGGGTTCTCCTGTTACCAACACGCAGGAGGTGTTGAGACCCTGCAGTTAACTGCAGATTAATCACGGCTGACTCGGTGCTGCAGGTGGATTCCATTAGATCCTTCAACAACAGAAGAGACATGGGGTAGTCCTCTGGTAGGAGAAAATCCCTGGGAAGAAATTTTGGGGGCAGCTAAGCCTGGGAAAAAGTCTTGGGAATGAACAGGAAGTTTAAATGTGTTGTTTTAGTTAAGAAGACCAAACTTCAAGGAGGACTTTTCACTCTTTTCAAGAAGCATGCTATGCTTTAAAGTGGGTAGGTATTTTACCCGCTTGCAGCAACTGCTAACTTAGTACACAAAGAAATGATGTAAGTGTAACAATTTAATCTTCTTGCAAATAATTCCCTTTGTCTGCCCTCATATGGCAGCCTACTGATGTTGAATGTATAGGCCCTGTAAAACACTTTGAGGTCTTGGAGGGGGAAGAGGGAAAAGAAGTAGAGAAGTTCGAAACTTCTATTACTGCGAACATTTTTTTTTTTAGGCTATAATTTTCTGGAATTTGCTGAGATTCTCCTTAAAAGAGTGGATAACTTTGGATAATTTCTGAGGTAATGGTCTCTGAGATCCTTGGAGACCTATAAAGAGAGAACAAATTCATGAGCTATTTAAACCCAGGAAAAGTACCTCTGAAGAAACTTCATACTCAGACAATGACAAAAAACTTTTTTTTTTTTTCCTCCTAGTTCATTAGGAAACCAGAAAGAAGGTCATAATTTTGAAGTCATTTGTTTCTATTGCTAATGTTTCTTACGTTCTGTCAAGTACGAAAAAGATTATTCTCTGCAGAGATGGCAAAATTATCCTTGATACTCCTTATATTATTTATGTCCATTTTCAATGCATAAAAGTTGCCTGGGACCTTCAAGCATCAGACATGTACTGAAAAGAATAAAAAAATGTGCATATTTAAGTGTGAAAATAGATGTCATATAGCCAGTTTCCATTTCTAATGTAACTCTTTAGTTTCAGCCCCAGTTTGTGTTTCTGTGATTTTTTGAACGGGTCAACTTGGAGGTTTCCATGAAGTTTCAGGAGATCCAACAGCAAATCTGAATCTAGCAGTTAGTTTTGGAAGAGTCGCATGTGACTGGTCCTGTCCCCCGTGGAGGTATTGCTGAGGACAGTCTGAGTCCTACCAGGCCTAGGGCAGGGCTGTGGCCTTTCGGCGTGCCTGAGGTGTCCCGTGGCTACGTCAGGTTAGAAGTGCTCAGGGAGTTTGCGTGATGGGGATGCTCTGATAGAAGCGCAAAATGGTTTGCCTGCTTACGGTTTGTGCAAAAGCTGCTGACTGTTCGGTGCCTTCCTGTATCTAAAAGACTGACTTGAAATCTAACCCAGACACTTGACTAACATCTTGAGACACAGTCAGTTTGGGTCAAATCTGGATGACTGGCAAGTTTAATTATAGCATTTGATGACTGCTTTACAGCTTTTAAGCCTCTTTGAACTTCACAATGGATGACAGTGTTGAAAGGCTGTGAAACAAGTTCGGCTAAAAATGAACAAAAAAGATGATGCTTCCAACGGTCTTAGTGGTACCTGGTGTTTATTTGAAGTCTGGTATCACACAAAATTCTAGTGTATCTGTGACTCCGGGTTTCTGGTTGAGAAGTACTGGATTTCTATCAAAACAATGAACAATTCCATGGGCTTTTGCCTGATTTCAAGCCCCTGCTCCCCTCTTTAGAGACACATTTCCTTTGCTACTTGTATGATCTTGCTGTAAGGTGAGAAAGGCAGCAAAGAATGAGGCAGGGGAGACGCAAAATGCATGCTAAGCAGCGGGGAGGATAAATCCATACCTGGCTAGAGAGAACAACGGCCCAGAAGCGATGACAGTGGCAGTACCGGAGAGCTCAGTACTAGTGAGGCGTGTGTAGGGCTGTCAGGAGCTATCAGAGAGGATTCAGTCGTAGTGTTGAGGCCAAAGACAGCTGGAGGATGAGATCGTACTTCTGAGGAGCCGTTCCATAAGAGCGAATGTGAAAGGTAAAAGAGAGCAGGCAGAGCAGGATGATGCCTAACTAACCCCGCCTCAGAAAACCATGGATGCTTGGGGATGAAAAATTGGGTTCAGGACAGAAACGTGATGAGTGTTCATCTAAATTTTAATATTTACATCAAAATGCTTCCACTTAATGAATTTTTTCTCAAACCAAGAGAGCAGACAAAAACAGTAGCTTGAGAAAATTTTTTCAATCCGCAGTGGTGGGTTTGAGGCCAGCTAGCTGATTTCTGCAATCAATTAATTCTAGTGAATTCCTGAAGAAGTCACTAATTGAAAAAATAACGACAGTAGAGATAAAGTTCACAGACAACGATGTTCAGTCTCAAAATTTGCATAGTCTCTCCAGAAAATGTGAGATCCGGACAGTTGTAACAGCTACTGAAAGTCAGAGTCAGCTGGGCAGAAAGCAGAAGCTCAGTATATGTCTAGACAAAAACAGCCTGTGCCTCACAACTACATAATGTTGAAAACAAACACATCACCCGAGATCTGCCAACAAAGAATTATTCAGCAAATAATTTCAAAGAAGAGATAGCATTTTCACAAAAAATAACAAAATGCTTCCAACTTCACAAACAGAAATCAGGGAGAAATTAAATCGCCAAATTATCTGCTACAGTTTCCCACTGTAAGCACAACTGCTCTGATCCGCTTTAGCAAGGACGCAACTGGAAATGAGAAGCAGAAGATGGAACTGTCTCAGCAGCGCGGGCAAAAAGATTTTCTTGCATTTTCTTTTGCAAGGGCAGCCAGAATATCAAGCCTGATGTTTAATCAGATGTACTGTTGGCTCAGGAGGGAGAATTGAGAGGGTATTTCAAATTACTGAAATTGAACAAAAAAATCCACCGTAATTCTTGGAATTCCCTCCTTAAAAAACAATGTAGATCTCCTGGGCCAGAAATGCCTGGAAGAATGTGTAATAGAGATAGATGGCACACATGAGGATTAAGGTTCTGTATTAAATACACCATAGATATCCACTGTTGTTCTGTGATAAACAATCATTTTTTAAACTCGCTCTCATCACTGTATCCTGTTTTCTGTCCAAGTCCACTCGCTCTGAGCATGTTCTATCATGAATTTTCCAGTCCTTGGTTTTGTTTCTTTTAGAGGATTTTGCGCTCAAAATGTTATGTTTGGAGCTTGCACTCAAAAGTAGCTCCCTTGGGCGCTATATTGTGGTAAAAAGGATTTCTCTCCGAGGATGGGAGCTCCTGTATCGTTCTCTGCCCTGTCCTTTTTCCCTGTCCTCCCACCACCTGTGCAAGGTTGGAGAAAGACAGCTGAGAAAAGCAAGCCCAGAATTCTTGCTGCTGAAGAAAAAACCATCAAGGCTGGAACATCTGGCCTCAGAAAACTGTTTCTACATTTCTGATTTGCACTATCTGTACTGTGGTCCTGGTGGCTGCTCCAACACCCCTTCTCCTTGTCGATAATGCCCTTCTCTCACGTTGTTAGTCCACTTTGCTATTTCTTCCTAAATAAACCACTCAAAATAAATAAACTTCTGGGATTAGGAAACATTTTGATGACGTGACCTAGCTCGAAGAAGGAATTTGGTGACCTTGATACATAAAAAGCCATAAGTCCTTTTCACAGAGAAAGCATGAATTACAGATCTTGCCAAAACCCAATCTAAGAAAAATTCCGCCCTTTACCCAGGAGACATTTGAGTTTTAATTATCTCTTTCAGAGTCCCTAGACTTTCCTTCTCTTGTATCTATTTTTGTCTGCTTATTCTAATCAGCGAAGAGACAGTGAAAGCAGAATTTGTCCATCACTTCTGTCAGCTTCACGGTATCCTTCCCCACGTGAACTGTTGTTTGGTTAGTGCCCACTTCAAATTCAGGCAGAAAAAAATGGTTTCTCAAAGATTAGCCATCCTCATTAGCATTCCCACTGTACTGCTAAGGCAAAGTATTTAATATTAATGACCACTGATATTCCCGCACTGTTTGTCCTGCATCCACAGTGCTTAGTCTGAATATGGGGAGGAAAAGCAAAAGCAAAGGAAAGTACGGTCTCGTAACCAAAATGGTGCATAGAAAACAAAATGGATTTTCTGATATAATATTCCCTAAATCATGGAGAATGATAAGCAAAACCTACAGTGCATGCAGCCGCTGAGCAGTGGCAGTGGTTTAGTAAGCGGGAATCTGAGTCGTTTCTGGATTAATGCTCTAACATAGTGCCAGGGGACACTGTGCTGCTGGAGATATCATTATTTCTCTGAGATGTTTTGTCATTTATATCGCACGTTACATTCAAGAAGATGACAATGTCCCTATTCCAAAGAGAACGAAATCAAAAGGCCGGATTGCAACTTGACCCTAGAGGGGTAGAAGAGGGAATAAAATATATCTGGTGCACCTTTGAGGAGAATTCACTTCAAGCCCGGGGTGGGGGAGTTGAGAGAGCATGTCCCCAGTGCCTGCTCCACCAGCTGAGCGGAGAGGAGAGACACGAGAAAGGCTCCGCTCTCCTCACCTGCCAGATTGCGCGTAAGGAGTAGAGGGCTAATAATCTGCTTATTTTTGAAATCAGGAAAGGCAGATCGGGTGTTGTATAGATATATTGTGTGCAGAGGTCCAAAAGTTCTTCCACCTTCCCCTGTTCACCTCCCCCCTATTCCAGTCAGACCCCATTCAGAAAGAGACAATACTAAGAAATGACAGAATACCAACAAAAGGCAAGGCAAAAACACAAATCCTGCCTAAGAACCCATAAAACTTTTCCTGAAACACAGCATGCAAGACATGATGTTTGACTTAAATTTCTGATTAAATATATACATTCTGCCTACCTAAAATTCATTTCTTGATTTGATTTGACGAGTGCATCGTGCTTGGTTTCGATTTAGTGCAATGAGGAATATTCTATTAAAACAGAATTTGTATGTGGTAAAATTCATTTAAGAAATAACGTGATGTACATATGTCTCCCCGGTTTCCAACAAGAACCCCGTGGCTTTTCCCCATGGCCTGTCTCCTGCAGAACACTGTCACCATAATCCTTCTTGGCTCTTCCAGCCGAAAATGCTGCTACTCTTTCCGCCAGCACAGCAGTTCACCCTGGGAGCTTTGTTGACGACTCGTTGCGAAGCATTTGGGAAAAGATACCTGAGGATGCGGGACACTGGCAGCTGGAGGGGAAGTGATTTATCCGGACAAGTTGATGCGCAGCCTTAATTTGACCATTCTTATCTCACCAATACAAACCAAGGCAGATAATCATTGCGTTTATAACACTTTAAGAAATTACTACCCTAGATAATCCATCTGCATGCTTTTGTCTAAATACAATCCCAAGACGTGTTCTAAAGTTATCATTTCCAACTGGACCGTCTATTTTCTGACATCAACAAAAATCAGATACAATGCAGAAGAGCAGCACTGTGTTAATTATCACAGCATGCAGACAAATACTGTTCTCAGTCAAAACTTAAGCGTCATTTAAGTAGTCATTTAAATTGTGTACGGAGATAACATGAGCTGGGATGCAGACTAATGATGGTGTGTACACCGGTGGTCCCCAACCTTCTCTGACCCTGGACAATAACTCGCTCGGCATTAAGTGTTGTGGGCAGCATCATACTTTAGTCTCCCTAATGGCCTTCAGCTTTAACTTTTTAATTTCCTGTAGGTCCCAGCAGCACGAGAAGGTCTCCCAAGCTTTTTGTTGCTCACTAACCTGTGAGCTGTGGACTCGTGAGTGAGGGGTGGTGGATGAAGTATTATTTGACTGGGCTGCTGATTTCCCTGCTTGTTATGGGGTTTGGGGGTGGGTATGGACCCTTGCAACCCTAATCGCATGTGGGCTTTTTTTTTTTTTTTGTAGAAACAAAGTTAATACCTGTGACTTCACTTACAGGTGTGCACGTACACACGTACACATACACATGTAGACTCCAGGTGTAGCATCAGCAAAATTATGTGGCCTGAAAACACCTGACAATTAATTCCTCTTTCTCACTTAAATCCAACAGAATGGCCAGGGCTGTGGATGGGCTGGAAGGTAAAGCGGTTCCCAAAGGGGTTTGCAGCAGGACGGGTGACTGAGCTTCCTCTGGCACGACTGCTGCCGCAAACCCTGCGCTTCCCCTC
>KL256940.1:0-11762 GCA_000699545.1 Podiceps cristatus
GGCCATCCAGCTGGTTTTTTACCCGGTGAAGGGTATACCCATCCAAGCCACGAGCAGCCAGTTTCTCCAGGAGGATGCTGTGGGAAACAGTATCATGGGCTTCACTGAAGTCCAGGTCAACAACATCCACAGCCTTTCCCTCATCCACTAAGCAGGTCACCTTGTCATAGAAGGAGATCAGGTTAGTTGAGCAGGACCTGCCTTTCGTCAGCCCATGCTGACTGGGCCGGATCACCTGTTTGTCCTGTACATGCCTTCTGTCCTGTCCTCCACCTCAGGGGACTGGAAGATGATGGACTGGTAGCTTCAGGTCTTGAGTTTCCAGATCTAAATAATACTTTCTTTAGGAACTGAACTTGACCTGAGCTACTCTGTTTCAAACAAAAAACCAGAACAGGCCTATGCTTCTGGAAATAAGGCAGCCCCGAGACAGATAAGCTCTCCCAAAGGTCATCTATCAGGGATTTGGGGAGGTTTGATTTCCAAAGCCTGGAGAACTCAAGAGATTTGGTTCCCTACGCCCCAGGGAAGCGTGGTGGGCACAGCAGGACCCCGGGACTGGCTGCTCTCGGGAGGCAACTGTTGGTTGCAGAGCAGGGCCATGCAAATCACAGTGCTCTTGGAGTAAGGGATGACATGAGTGGAGCAGGATTGCCAAAATCCTCACAAAATTCTTCTCTGCTTGCAGAGACTTAGAAACCCTTGATAGGCATGAAAGTCTGGTTAAGATTTCCGGGCACAGCATTGAGGGGAACGGTTACGGGTGTCTCTTGCTGTGTGCTGTCCCAACACGCAGACGGTAACTGCGGTCCCTGTGCCTCGGTTGGACGCTTTCTTGTGTTTCATTTGCATACTCTAAGCTGAGCAAAGCTAATTTCTGGTTTCATCCACAAGGTTTCGTCTCCTTCTAGATTTGCATGCGGTGCTGGAACAAACCCAGCAACTCTCTGTTCACCCCTCCACGTCACCAGCACAGCATCAAAGATCCTCCGTCCTGTCTTGAAATCATTACTATTGGCAAAATAATTGCAACAACAAAACTACTAAAAGCCCTGTTTGCACTCCTTTCATCTCGGCTCAGCCAAGATCTAGCCAGCCTTCATAATATGTACTTTTAAAAGAGAAGAGGAAGAAGGGGAAGAAATCTTATCCCTATCCTCATCTTTACCAGGGCATCATTGTCTATTCTCATGCTATAAAGCCCAACATTATTTGAGTTTAGAGGGATTTTTTTGGTGTTTGTTTCTGAAGCAATGAGTGTCAAAGTTGATTATTGATTGAGACTGGGGGATCTGAGGACTGCATGAGGAAAACTGACTGATTATTCAAACCCCTTTCTCCCTTCTTTCCCTTTCTTTCCTTTGCGCCAGGATTGGATTGATCGACCCTGTCTTCATTATCTTCCCTTCTCCTTTCTCTCTTCTGGCCCCTACTGGGGATTCCTGACTAAACTATGGCAGGGCTCAATTGATCCTCCACTATTCACTCGCTCCTCGCAAGGAGGAAAAACTGCACTGCTGCATAATTCAAAAAGCAAACACAGAGAGGAGAGGGAGAGAGGAAAAATCAATATGGCTACAACTGATCCTGCAGATAAATGAAGCGGCGAGCACTGACGAGAGGGAGGATCCCTGGCAGCGGCACGGCTGAGCCCAGAGAAAGTTCAGCAACTCGGAGATGGGCTCAGGCAAAGATGGACTAGCGCGAAGCCCCTTTGGAGGGGGGCAGGAAGGAAAGGGGACCCTTGCCTCACTCAGCAAACAACCTGGGGTGCGGGAAAGCCCGGGGATGAGCAGGAGAGACCCTCTGCATCTGCCGAGCCGTGCTGCGTTTGCAGCAGACTCCTCACTCCCTGCTAGGGGAGGATTCAGTGAGCGGAGCTCTGACCGCACGTGCCAGAAACGACCTCTTGCTCCTCTCCCTTCTTAACCTTCAGGGCTCATCCTGCCTCCTCTCCAGCCCGAGCTGGGCTGTTTCCATGCTGCACCCCATAGCCACGGTGGTTTTCTTGCCGGACTGCTGCTCCAGTGACAAAGCTCTGCCCTCCGTGAGACAAGGAGGTTGTGATGTGGGAAACAAAATGGAAACAGAGGCCCCTCTGCCTCTCCACGATGGCAGTCCTCTGAGGGTCACCTGTTGCACTGCACAGGCATCCTGACTCCCCGGGAGGCAGCAGCCATGCAGGCTTGTCCCGGGAACCCGGAATATAAACCCACCAGGGACAGAACAACACATTAAAAACCAAACAACCAACCAAACAACCAAATCAAATCAAATCAAATGCTACAGTCTCCCTCCCGCACAGGGAAGATGGGCTGGCTCCAGGGCTGGTTGGTAGCTTGGTGGGGAAACAGCAAGCGTTTTTTTCTCCTCACCTGGACGGTGAGTGGGCAAAGGACTGGACTCCCCTGTAAGGGCAGGTGAGCATGGGATGTCTGTGTTGCACTAGAGGCAACCTCCCATCACCCTCCCCACGTATCCTGTGCAGCAGAAATAGAGGAAAGGAGTCAGGGAATCAGGGGGTGACTTCTTTGGGATGGTCTGGCAAGGACAGCTGCTTAAGGGATGGCACCTGCAGCCATTGCTGCCCTGGCTGCGCAGGCCAACATCCTTGGTGAGTCCTCCGGCCTCTTCCTTCCACACACATTCACCCTGCTGTCTGAGCCAGCCAGGAACAGGTCCCAAGCATCCTTACAACAAGTCTGCAAAAGGTACATCCAGAAGTACGCAAACTGTTTGGGTTTTTTTCCAGTGGCTGAACTTTGACTCTACCTCTGCCATAGAGTGGGTGGCTGATTCTCCTGGGAGGCTCGTGCTGGCTTCTGCACTGCTGCGTGCTGCCGAAGGGACTGAAAATGGTCAAGGGGATGTTGGCAAGGGGAAGATGAAATAGGAGATGCACTCCCACCCCTGGATAGGGGGTACTGCCCTCTGGGTCTTCCCACCGTCCCCAGTTCACCACCCCTCTTCCTCCATCTGAGAGCACACGGCAATGTATTGTGCAAAGGATGAAGTGGGAGAATTGAATTACCTGGGCTTGAAATCAAAGCCTGTGTGAGAATGGCAAGCTAAAGGACATTGCAGCCAAAGCCCAGCCCAGACAACCAGGATTTGGGCACATTCACTCTCTGAAGGAGAATTTTGCAGCTGAGCCATCCATTCTTGTCCTGAAGCACCTTAGCAAATATAAAATACTACCTTGAGCATAGAGATCTAATATATTAAACAATAAAAAATAGGAATGTGAATGTCTGGGCTATATATGCAGTCTTGTTGAGTGTCTAGAAATGATGTAGCAAGAAAATCCTTGCCTGTACCAATGAATTGCCATTGTCAGGCAGTGCCCAGCCCTTTCCTGGATCCCCAGAAAGCCCCTGAGCTGGTGTCTCACAAATGCGGGGAGCTTTGTTGAGCTGCACTGAGGTTTTCTGCAGCCAGGAGAGAGCTTTTAAAACAATATTGCACCGTATTTTAAAATGATTTAAGAACCCAAAGAACAGCCCAGCACTGGGTTTGCCAGCAGAGGGGATAGATTGTTCTCTTAAAAGCTTTTAAATGCGTGTGATAGAAAGGGGAAATACAGCTGTCTCATTGGAAGATATTGCTGTGGAACCGGCTTCCAAGCAGCCCACACATCACTTTATCTCTTCTCTTATTTGGAGCTGAAAGACACCTTTGTTCCATGGTGACATCTTCAAGGATCCCAAGTGAATCAGGCACCCAGGAAAGGGATTGCAAAAGAATGCGGGTGATAAGAGGGACTCAGAAGATTTTAGTGCTTGTTAGTCACCAGGTGCCTGAATGAACTCCCCTGAAATGCTACAGCTATTCAGAATCCAACTCCCTTGGCCAATCTTGCCTCTGCCGTTGTCCTCAGACAGTTGCGAGGCGAGATCCTCCCTTCTGTTGTTTCCAGCACAAACCCAAATCTACTTTTCTCTGCAGACACATTTGTGTTGACACTGCATCCACCCAGGACACTCAGTGCTGCTGAGGAAGCCTGGGGCCAGCTGAGCCCCGGGAGGCTGGAGAAACCCCGCTGCAGCACATCTTGGTGGCTTGCAGTGTTCAGGCTTGGTTTCTCCTCACTGTCCTCTCTGCCCTCAGAGCACTCATGGCTGTGAAGCGCTGAATCAACACCTTCGAGACTGATTTTCTTTGTTGCTCTAGAGCAGAGCTCGGATGAGTCTGTCTCCCAGCAATAAAATGATGAGGGCCATCTTGTGTTCCCAGGACTCTACTCCAGATGCGCCGTCTCGGTGCAGTCTGCAATGCTACCCTGAAACATATTCCCAGTTACTTTGTCTGTGCCAAGCACATTGCACTGAATAATGTCCAATTTTCTGCTCTGCTAAAACTTGCAGCACAGATCTAGACACCCTCCATTTGGTTTTCCCCAATGCCTCTGGAAAACCTGTGCACATCCCAGCTGTTCTCTTGCATTAGAGCCATCTGCATCTTGCGTGCTGCTGGCTTGAAGGCCATTTGCACTTCTCCTACGTCAACCAAGACAGCAATTGCCCTCACCCTTCTGGTCTTAGAAACTGTTGGATCTGTGGAAAGGGGCAGCCACAAGTCCTCAGCAAAGAGGAATAATCACATTCCTAGACAAAACCAAACCATTTCCCTGTGTACCTGTTGGTGCAGCTGGGAAAGGCTCATTGAGCCTTGCATTTTGGTTCACTGCAGATTCCCATCCAACCCCAATGGACTTGGACGGTGTGGGCAGAGTGGAAATAAGTTGTAGACCTGGAGACAAGATCCAAATTCCCACAATTATTTGTTTTCCTGGGTGCCACTTGGCCACCTGTCCACCATCAGTAGTCACAAGGATTCAGTGCCACGTCTGGAGCATAAATGGCTCTGAAGGGTCCTGGTCAAGGTTCCTGTGAATGATTACGCTACTGTATCCGCACAGGAGTGTGTCCTTTAAATGGCAGCAATCCTTGTGCCTTTCCCTATATTAAATTTCCTGTATGCTGTGCACTGCCCCTGTTTTTCTGCCCTCCAGGGATGGCTTTTGTCTTCTGTCGATGTGCTACATGTCTCAACTTTTGTCATCCCTCAGATTGCCTGAGGCAGTGGAGGTGACCTTGTTGCTGAGCTTTTGTTTCCCTTTTACATAGGAAGCTTCTTCCTCCTTTGAGCCGCTCGTCACCGTGCTGTGAAGCTCGTTTTCCTCTCTTGTCAGAAAAAGTCTCTCTCAAGCAGGATCTGGCCATGAAAGACACCAGTGAGAGGGTGTTGTAGCTCATGCAATCAGCATCCACCACCTGGTCTGCCAGCCCTGAATCTGTCTTGAAGATGGAGAAAGTGAGCTATGGTCTGCCATGCCTGAGCCCTGCTCCAGGACCAGCACATAGCCCTCACCCAAACATTCACCTGCCTCCAGCTCACACTGCCCTGAAAGCCCCTGAGGTGGGCTACAGAGGGTGAAACAGGTGGATAAGGGTGAGTTGTTGAAGTGGAAAGAGAAGGATTGAAAGCTGTGGAGTGTTGGACAGTCGCAGAAGAAGGGTGGGAGGATTTGTGGCCAGCATATGCCACAGGGTTACCAAAACTGATGGAAGAAGGATGGCAAGTTAATTGCTCTAAACGGCAGACCATTGTGTACCTCTGGCCGTCTTTATTACCTCTGTCTATACCTCTCCTCATTCTTCTAGATCCTGTTTGAGAACAGGGTTGAAGTAGTGAAGTCGCTTCAAGGAAATAAAAGATTTGCGCAAATGAGCTGGTGATCACAGGTTACCTAAGGTGTAGACTTTCATGGTATTCTCTACTCATGCGTCTATTGATGGATGCGAGGTGACCAGAAGAGCACTGGCCCATCCTCTGGCTATGCCAAGATTGATGCCTCGTGGTCAACGATGACAAATGGTCCAAGCAATGGATGGAGTGTCTCACCTATGCCCGTGGATGAGAGTAGTTCATTTTTTATGCCATGGACAATCTGGGCAGTGTCCTGCCCTGAACCTTTTCCAAACAGCTCCCAGGAAAAGGCCACTTGTTCTCGGAGCACGGTGGCAACTTACTTGCTCCTTGATTTTGCCTGGGTGCGGAGGCTGGAGAGGGGAGGCATCTGTAATGTGATTCATGGGGGCTGCTGGAACTAGGACGGTTGGGCAAACGCAAACGGTGCCCCAGGGAGCTGCTAGACCTGCGTCACTAAAGGAGACTTTCACCATTTCTAAGGACAGCAGGTACCATCTCTCTGGATGTGAACCAACCTGGAGGGTCGCGTAGTTGCATTGTGGGGAGACTAAAAGTTTTTCAGGGCTTCTTGAATTTTAAAAATTGGTTTTGTGGTACACGTTTGCTCGCAGAGGGTGCAACAGGAGGCACACACAAGTCTCACAATGGTATTTCAAAAGACATCAGTGCTTTTACCCCTCAGTGTAAAAGCAGAGCCATGAGCTTTTCTGTCCAAATTCCTCCAGGATCCCAGCTCAAGACTAAAACCAGACTTCCCGAGTCTGCAGCATGCGCAGGGCCACTACGTATTGCTATAAAGAGAGGAAGACGGTCTTGATTCGGAAATGGTAAAGGTCAGTTGGAGATATTTAATGATCTTGTGGACTTAAGCTGTGTCTACTGCCTGTGCTGTGATACTGATGTGAAGATTTTGAGAGTTTGGCTGTCTGCGCTCCCCGCTCTCCTGCTGTGAGCCCCGCGTGCTGCTCGTTGCCTCCCATCAGGTCATGTTGGTCCTGCAGACACCGTCTCTCTGGCGCAGCCACCCATGAACCCTTCAGCACCCTTCGGGGCCACGGTGGCCTGACCTCCACTGGCCACATCTCATGACAGGCTGAACCAGACCCTTCATCCCGACGTGTGCTCTGCTCAGTCTCCGTTCTGCATGTGAGAGCTGGCATGACATCAGGCAGGAACCGAGAGAAAAGTTAACTCTCTTTCTTTGAAGAAAAGTTGGGATTTTCTTTGGCCTGACAAAGCAGGACAGGCAACACGCGGGTGTCCTTTTCCACACTCTCCCCATGGAGTAACATTTCGCAGATAATTGACAGTGAGAGACAGCCGTGGATTTTCTGCAGGGACCCCCAGTGCTGTTTTCCCAGTGGGATCTGTTCACCAATAGTGATAGATGAGAGAAAAGGGGAAGCAGGCTCAGCACACAGATAATTAATACTTCTCTCCAAAATGTTCCACCTGAACTTTTTTCCAACACGTTTCATCGGGAGAAAAAAATGTTGAAATCTGAAAGTCTGCAAAACAGCTGGAAGGGCTCTTCCTTCCTCAGCCAGAGCCCGGCAATTCAGATTTGCTGGGTACGCGGGACTTTTCAGCTATTCTTTTTGATCCGGCAGCCAGGAGAGGGAGCTCGGCATCCTAGTCCCAGGCTCTGCTCGCCAAACATCACTGAAGACAATGTTGATGATTCTTTTGTTCAACAAATAAAAGAAGTGGCCCACGAGGGAGCCGTGTTGGCAGCTGCTTTATAAGGGCTTCGGGGAATTGCGGAAAATCAATGCTTGCCAAAGGCAAAATGGACAGGACCGGTGGAAGAAAACAAAAGTAACTATCAGGCTTCTGAGAGATTATTTCACGCAGAGGACCTGATCTTGGAAAACTAGAGTGTCTTCGGTCCCCACAGCCATCAGCACTTGGTATCTGTCAGGACCAGGAGCAGTAGAAAATCAAGAGGCTGAACTTGGGACATTGGACATTTGTCACCAAAATCCAGAGGAAAGTCCACTTGGTAAAAAGTCTAGATTCCCTTCCCAGAGCACCAGGGACTTGCAGGTCTCATCAACCTCATCAGGAGCCGTGTGATATTCAGCGATTTTTATATTTCAGTGTTTAAGCATGGGGATTGTCACCTAGCTTTAGGTGTCAGAAAGCGAATGTTCAAAGCATCAGAATGAAAATGGATTCCCAAACGTGTTGAATACCAGTGGAAAGAAGGCACTTTAAAAATGGATAATTATTCAGTGCCAGCCTGCCACTGGGGCCAGGAATTTAGTATGATTTGAAGGGAGGCATTTGTACAGATAAAAAGAGTCCCATACTCCAAGTGCAAAGTTTTCCGAGTTTGATGATGTTCGTTTAATCAGTTCTGAATAGCAGTGCTGGGATTCCTGGATTCATTGGAAGTCTTATTTCCTTTTCACGTTTAACATCCTGGGAAGAGCAAACTGGGGACCTGTCTTGGCCAGCCTCTTGATGAGTGAAAGATAGCACCTCAAGGATTTGAGAGATGCTCTTCAATGCTCCTTCTGAAGGTCTCATAAACCCGTAACAGGCCAATTTCAATCCTTGTAGTGCTGTTGTGCTCCCCCAGCCCCAGATGCTGGCTGGCCAGCAGCTGCTGGTCTTGGCGATACCCTTTCAGAACGCAGGGGGTTTTTCTGTTCCTCTTGTAAATGGCTGCATTTGTGCATCTTCTCTCTCATCGTCAGTGTAACGCCTCTGCCAGATGACTTGTAGTCGTAGGCGCAGTGAAGGAAATGCTCCACGTTTGGGAAGCTGAGAGGAAGAATACGACTCCCTGGTGATGGACTCATTCTTGGACCGTGTCTCATCAGCCATTCCCAGAGCTGCTGTAGCCACGCAGCACAGGCTGATCCATGCCCCAAATATCGCCCGTCTACTGCACAATTTGACTTTTAGAGAGTGCTGAATGATGCATTTCAGACACAAGGCTGTAGTCGCTAGCTTCGGGGAACAAGACTGTCCAGCCTTTTTCACTCACCCCACCTGCCGTAGTCTCGCTGGGGTCAGCAGCGCTCCATATATTCCAATGACCATCAAAGTTTACGAATCTTTCTCTTCTTCCTTCCAAATCCTGTTCAGGCAAGGACAGTGCCTGGAAGGAAACCACAACCAGCCTTATCCTGACTGATACATTTTCCCTTGGGCTAGAGTGGAAAAAAATTGGTTTGAGAGTGCCAGATGGGCTATGGAGACATCTTAACAATACCTGCCATTAAAATATCTAGCTCTATTACGTGATTGCTGGCATACAGCAGGCTGAAACTTGCACCTAAGCCGCAGATCCCTGCAAGGTCAAGCACTGCCTAAGCCAACAGGGATAATAAAGGGTGCGGGCCTCGGTCATGGAGAGACACAGCTCCTGTTTTGGCTGGTGACTGGAAGTCTTGGGTCTGTTTTTAAGTGAGCCAACCTCTTTGTTCTCTCTAAATACTCTGTGCAGAGTGAGAACAGGCCCTGTTAACCTCCCAGCAGGCAAAACCCAGGATGCCACCCTCCTGCCCTGCTCCTGGTGAATACTGGCTGGCACGGCTGGCATTCCTCCATCAGTGTCCGTATTTAACATGGCACTTCAGCCAATCCTAGGAACATTTCCGACTCGTATTCAGTTTCTCTACCTGCAGGGATCCCACTGACATGAAAAATGAGCACCTTTTTTTGAGGATCACCTTCACCTGCTGCCCAATCTCAGAGAAGAAACAATGCCTTGAAGACCAAGAAGCCAGATGTCTACTACTTACCAGCAACCCAGCTGAGGGTTTGCTCATACCTCTCTCCCTAAGTTTATACAGCAAAACTGCCATATTTTGTGTTTGAAGTGCATCTCTTCCTTTGGGTGGTCCCTGCTGCTGCTGGGCCATTCTTGCCCTTAAAAGTTGCATCTGGTAGGGCATACAAGGTGACTTCTTCCCCAGGACCCCTCCTAGACATCAAAAGATGGAGCCTCTTCACTTGAGATCCTTCTGCAGGACAAATGTCTTCCATGAAGCTTTCGTATTAAGGCATCAGTAAAGTGAATAAAGGAATCATGTACACGTAACTTTGAGAAATTGGGCTCTGGGACGACGGACCTCCTGGTTCATAATGTCATGTGTTGTATATTTTTGAACTGCAAGGGCTGGTGAGTAACATATGATCACATCTTGTTCATTGACTTTCACCTTTTTTTCTATTCTTGAAGAATGTCCCTAGCAGGTGAGCAATTTCCTTGTTCATCACTTGTACTCAGTCCCATTAGCAGAACTATGGATCCATCATGACTATTCAAAATTGGAGCTCATTTTCAATTGGTCGACTACATCACATGACACATATCTCTCTCCTTGGTGGGAGGATGCCGTGGCTGCCCTATTGCCCATTCATATAGAAAGTATGTTTTCTTGGACTGTTCACATGTTGACTTTGAAATTTGTTTCCCACAAATGTTTGTCCTCAAAATCCAATTGCTTCAACGTCTGAAGAAAGCAGACATAAAAGAAACATGGGCATTTATAATTGAAAGGGAAAGTCCTTAGCTTTGTTGAAGCTCCTACTGGAGGTGCCAATTAGAGACTGCTGGATCCTGGATGGAGACACCTGCCTACTCCTCCCCGGCTCGTTTCCGATGGGAGAGCAGCAGATATTTGCAGGCAGGACCATGTTGGGTCAGGATTAGACCCGCAGCCTCGAAGCAAAAGTTACGTGAGTCCAGCTCCCCTGTCCTGAAGCCAGCCAGGCCCCAGAACTTTTAGAAACTTTAAGACTAAATGAAAACATCAAATATCAAGACAGTTTGCAGGAATATCAACCAGAGGAAAAAAAGAAAACCAAAAAAAACCCAACTGTACCAATACCATCACTGGGCACAGACAGCTCCAGATTTTGTAGCTTCCAGACAAAGTCAGCAGCAACTGTCAGAATCTGTGTTTCAAGTCCAACCTTCTGCTTTTATCTATATTTTAAACCCCACACAAGGTATACAAGGCGAATGTTGCTGTTACAGTCAGAAAAGGCTAAATAATGGATGAAGAACAGAGGCTGCAAGGGGGGGGGGGGTGTTGGGAAAAAGGAAAAAAAAAAAAAGGAAGAAAAAAGCCTGAGGGAGAAAAAAAAAAGGGCAAGAGAAAAAGAGAGGAAAGAGCCCTCCAAAATCAGAAGAGGCTGACACCTCTGACAAGGTGGGAGCTGAGGCTGACGGTGGGAGCATTTTTTCTTCCATTGCTGCGGTGAGACACACAGAGAATTGCTGGAGCAGTTGCCATTTGCTACTCTCCAACCAGAGTCAAAATCGAGCAGCGTTTCTGCTGCCTTTGCCCATACTCCCAGCTCATCTTCCAGAGGGCACGCAAATACTGCCAGTGGGCAGGAGCCCGGAGAGGTCTGAAGTTGGGCACAGTGAGAGAAGAAGGTGTTCCTGTTGGCCAGGGCTGCGCTGCACTCGGAGGTGCCAAAATATTACCAGGATTTGGTCCTTTTGCACTGAGGTGGGGCGTTGAGGGACAGGTTTATCCATCACGGAAGCACAGATGGGCCCGGACCCTCTTCCAGGCATGGGAACCCTTATTTTGCCGTGGTCTGAGGGTGCTTTCTGCCTTGCCTCGCCTTCCCCAATTACCCATATCTTTTGAGGTTCATGATTAAGAGGGATAAACCAGGACTCCACATGCTGGACCAGGAGCATCTCTGTGGCAAGGGGATGTGACAGAGCTTACTCAACAGGTTTGGACACAGCTGGCACTTCCACAAATCTCCCCCTGCACTGGCCACCTCTGGGACAGCCTCCGTGGCCGTCCTTTTCTTCCTCACACCACAACCTCAATCCCCAGCCGGGCTCAAGCTCGGTGATGTGGTGACAGTGGTGTAAGCATGGTCAAGACACACCTCTGGGGGCATGTCTTCCCCCAGAGCTGCAATGCGGACAGGGCAGGGATAGCAGGGTGATTTCGGGGGGCTGCTTTCACTCCAAAACTGCCTGGGACCAGCAAGCACCCTGATTCAAGACACTGTGCAGTAAATAAACCCAGCAGCTCAAATCCCCCAGCACTCCCCGTGCCCAG